>JAQFXM010000604.1:0-45585 GCA_034693345.1 Entomobrya multifasciata | reverse complement strand
TTTCTGACAATTAGGCCGGCTAATTTTAATAAATGCAAAAAAAAACTGAAGAAGAAGTGGTAAGGCCGCAGCTGTTCACTTTACTAAACTGAGATCACTTCTGTCTTAACAAACTTGACAAACTAAAAAAAAGGAATGGGGGAAAATACACAGCTCTCAGTACCACGGACCACGGCACAAACTTTGTAATGTGAAGTGAAGGTATTTTTAAAAGACAATCTTCAAAGCTTGATTTGATTGGGGGACCTGTCTTGTGTGTGTGTTTTGTTTATTAAGCTGGCATGATGTTGGCCGGTTAAAGTTTCGCAGGTGCACACAGTCTTGATGAGGTGGCAGATGAAAGTTGACACTTGGGAAGCTACAAGACTTCTCATTTGTTCAGCTGCTTTGAAGACAAACCGAGAGCGCGAAGTTTTATGGCAGATGATAGCCATATGATTTAGATGGACTTGTAAACAAAATCATGGGACTATAGAGAGAAAACAACAATGGAATTTGACAAATGATTATGAAATTTGCTAATTAAGATGCAATTAAAGAGGATTTAAGTCAATTAAATTTACAGATGTTATCTAGATTATGATTATGATCTAAGAAATTAAAGATGAACAAATTTAAAGTAGAGGTTTAATATGCATTCCAGATTTGCTTGGAGTCAACTTGATTTTCAGATAGTGATGTATTGCATTTTGATAAATTGTCACCTTGATTAAATTTGAAATCAGTTAATTAGTTGTTTATTCAAAACTGTTTAAATTTTTTAACATGGCTTTAAAAAGTGTATTGATCACTGGGGCTAATCGAGGAATTGGTTTACAGTTAGTAAAGTCGTTAGTTTCAAGACTGAAGCCGCAAGTGATATTTGCTACTTATCGAGATGAAGCTAAATCACAGGTAGGTTGGCTTAAATTTAAAATGATTAATTAATTGGTAGAGTTTGGAAATAAGTTGAAATTATTGTAAATCAAATTTTCTTGCAGGAACTCAAGCAAATTGCAAGTCAAAATAAGAATGTTCAGTTACTTCAGCTAGGCAGGATATTTAAACATTTTGCACAAAAACACTTACAAGCAATTACATGAAATGTATTTCATTTAACTAAATGCTCTTTGTACATGTATTTAATGGGATGTTGGGTTTAATTTGATAGATGTGAGGCATCATGACAAACTAGAAGGAGTAGCTGGTGCCATCAAAGATAAAGTTGGGGACGCTGGTTTGAACCTACTGATCAACAATGCGGGGATCTCATCAAAGGTTGCCAAGATTAGCGCAGTTCGCCAGCAGGAAATCATGGATAATATGGAAATCAACTGTGTTGCGCCAATTTTGATGACAAAGGTATTTGACTAAAAAATTGAAGCTTAAAAATTAATCACCAGAAGAAAGCATAATTAATATGCAATACAACAATCCAAAACATTCCAATGCTTAAATTAGGCTATGCTGCCATTGTTGGAAGCAGCCAGCACTGCAAACAAGGACGCCCCTGTTGGCATTGGCCGCGCTGCAGTGATCAACATTTCCTCGGTTCTGGGTTCCATTAAGTTGAATGACTTGGGTGGAATGTACGCTTATCGGTGCAGCAAGGTACACTAAATTAGATTTAATAGATGTTTTAATGAATAAGTTGTGACAAGAGATTGTTACTTCCATTGTTGTGACAGTGAGACAGATTCTCAATATTCTTGTTTTCTTTGAAAAATTCTAGGCAGCAATTAACGCAGCAACCATGTCCATGCACATGGACTTCAGAAAGGCGAAAATAATTGCAGTGGCTTTACATCCGGGCTGGGTGAGAACTGACATGGGTGGTCCAAAGGCACCTCTTTCAGTGGAACAAAGTGGAGATGGTATTGTAAAGCTTTTGGAAGGATTAAAGGCGGAACATAGTGGAAAGTTTTTACAATATGATGGAAAGGAATTGCCGTGGTAGAAAGTGGAATGTTTTATTTTCATTTGTAATTTCTTGTCAGTAGTACAATTTGGACAAACACTGTCTTTTGACAGTTAAGATAGGTACATCTATCTTTATATCTATCTAACGTATATATATAGTTATTTAAAAATACATGATATTATTTTAACTACTTAATAATAACTTTCCATTCTTTTTGGCAAAGTCTCCATTTCTGTAAACTAGTTGTCCTCGAAGCACAGTCGATTTCACTTTTCCGGTTAACTTTTTGCCGAGATAAGGAGTTAGCTATATTATCGCGCAACAAATAAAATATTTACGACAATTAAACGAATGCTTTTTTGTTGTAATTTTTAAGCATTTAAAAACAGTTTATATCGCATACCTTATTTTTATGGTGAATCCCAGCAGTTTTCACCTCAAAAATTTCTTGATCATTCCAGATCACCAAATCAGCATCAAATCCAACATCTATTTTCCCTTTCACATTATCCTTTCCTGACAAGCGTGCAGGTCCCTGTGACATCCAGCGAGATAAGTCGCTCAAAGTGAAGCCCCGAGCTTTCGCTTGTGACCATATTACAGGTAGACCAAATTGAACTGAACTAATTCCACCCCAAGCTTCCATAAAGTTCTTTTCCCCAGGCAGTTTCAAATCTGCTGTGCAAGGCGAATGGTCGGAAACTATCATGTCTATTATTCCGCTTTTCAGACCATTCCAAAGCTTCTCCTATGTACATTAAATGGATACAGTAAAAAAATCGTGAATATTTAAAAATGGTATCACATTTCAAAATTTTCTACAAGTAGTTTACTTGGTTTGTCGTATCCCTAATGGGAGGACAACACTTGTACTGTGTCTGATTTTGAGCAATTTCTTCCGGTGTTAACGTCAGGTAATGCGGGCAAGTTTCCACAGTCAATGGAAAGCCATCCTCTTTTAATTTTTCCAAAATTGGTAATGCCTTTGCAGAGGATAAGTGAACAATGTGGCATCGTACATTCCTTAAATCAACATAAAATTCTAAATTCTATGATTTTTTTAGCAGCTAATTCATCAAGTTTATCTCACTGACTTATGCTTTCTCATCTGCCTGTCAATCATTTTAATAGCTTCCAATTCCATTTCATCCGGCCGAGATGCTAAAAACGAATCGTACAGTTTTGGATCATTTAAACCGTTTGGGTGGGTACCGCAATCAACTTCAGCGTGGAACTAAAAAAGGCAGGATCTATATAGATCAAAAATTGGCAAATTGAATAGAACTAATAGTTTTGTCGTTAACCTACTGCTAAAACAGCGTCAGTTCCTTTAATCAACTCCAACGCTCGATCAACTTGTTCTTCATTAACACAAGGAAACTCGTCCACTCCACTGTGTATCAAGAAGCATTTGAAACCAATCACACCTTCTTCAATCATTGGCCGTAATGATTCCTAAAAAAATATTTTGTGATTAACTGCTAACCAATCATTCAAGTAAAACCCTAATTTTTTTCGATAAAATATCAAGTTTACATACAGCATTGTCAGGTACCACACCACCCCAAAATCCAACGTCTGTATAACATTTCCCTTTCGCCACTTCCACTTTTGTGCTAAGATTTTCCAAAGTTGTTGTTGGAGGAATAGAATTTCTAATCATTTAAAAAATCAAAATTAGCTTACAATTATTATTTTTAAATCTTCGTTCATTAAGTATTTTACTTACAACGGCATGTCAATAATTGTTGTGATTCCTCCAGCTAAAGCGGCTTTCGTCGCTGTCTCAAACCCTTCCCATGATGTTCGACCTAAGAAACCAAACGGGGCAATATGAGACACAACACAAAATTATGCAAGCCATTAATCTACTTTAATCACTTGATTTACCTGGGTCATTACAATGAACATGAGAGTCAAAAAGAGCTGGCATTACTACCAAGTCCTCTGCATTTAAATACTGTAAATCAATTAAAATATATTTAAGTTAACGTTAATTTTTCAACAAAAAAGGGTTAATGTACTGATTACACTTACATTTTCACTGGACTCTATTATCCGTGAATCCCTTGTCCTCAGAGTAACTTTTGAAATTTTTCCATTGTTAATTTTTATCAAAGCTGGAACTAATTCCCCATCCAAAAGTATCCGGTTTCCGTACACCCCTTCCAATTGTTTTCCAACGGTGTCCATTGTTTGATTTGCTGTATTGTATTTTTTTGCGTTGTTAGTGCAGATTTAGCTGAAATTGTAATGACTCAACTTAACCATGAGAGAGAACTGCTAAAAATGGATTTTCTGTCTTTAATGTCTGTGTAATGTGAACTAAGAATATAATGAGTTAGTGGACTAATGACATGTGACAGGTGGTACAGTGCAAAATGCTACGTCGTAAAAAATGAATTAAAATCACCATTCCAGAGTCAGTCCATACCAGTTCAGCGATAGATTAGAAATAATTAGAGTGAAAATCTAATACATTAATTTTTATTTAATGCGAAATGCAATTATATTTAGAATGTAAGAATGTCTTAATGATAGCATCATCATCGTTTTCTTCGGATTAAGTTCAACTTGTGCCTATTTGGTTCAAAGTTCATTTGATTTTTTTTGCGTTTCTCGACAGTTCCTATTCTTATAACTTATTAGTATAAAAAGTCATCAACCATTTTTAGTAGTAGTCAATTAATTACTAGATCAGACCCGACCGGCTATACAGTAGAAAAGACAAAATTATTAGAGAGCCAAAGGCAGCAGACGTTCATTTTTACAAACAAACTATTTTTCAGGACAACAACTTGTTGTTTGATAATGACATCGATAATTACGGCGACAGGACAGCGACTACATAGCAGGTCTTAATTAGCAGTCATTCATTCCACTTGGTTTTGGTTTGGGTTAGGTAGCACAAAAGCACAAGTTCCAGTAATATTCTTATTGATTTATGAAAAATAGGTTGGCGACCTGTTTGCAAATTAAATGGAAAACTTCATGCTTGCTTCATAATATGCTTGGATATAAATAAAAGATTTATGTTGACAGTGTACATGCTTCAATATTTTTATTTGTTTGGTAATGTGTTTAAAAAGTTATAATGTTAAAAACAGTGTAAAAATTAACACTACAAAAAGTTGTTGACCAAATGAACTCACTGGACTGGTGACTGAACTGATCCTAGAATATTCTGTAGAAAATAAATCATTTTTTGGATAGCTTCCTTCACAGATAAATTTGCTTTACTTTAACTAATCTTTGTACTGCTATTTTTTTTAAAAATTAATGCTAGAAATTACAACAAAATATTTATCATGACCACCAGTCTATCATGCATTCCAGCTGTGATCAGGACCATTTGATTCCATTCCAGAATTCCAATATTGTCCAAGTTCCAAGGTTCTCTCCAATAAAAGTGTACTAACCAAACCACAGTAAGATAGGTAGATATTTGCGAATCCTTTTTTACTGCGTAAATACAGCTTCCAAACATCTTTTTTGCAAGAAGTACTTTAAGTGCTGCGTGGTGTGCGTTGCATGGATTTTTATGACATGACATCATCTTCAAAGACAAAGGCTACATGTTTGGAAAGCAGAGTACGTCCGTAGTCCGTACTACAAAGCTATTATGAAATGCACCAAGCGAGAAAAAAACTTTCTCCAGTTACTACACCGCTGCCTTTCACAATTCCTCTCCGAAATTATCCGACACGTTTGTTTTCTTATGGACGGAAATACATGTAAAAACGTGGCTTGCATAGTACACAGCTTTCCTTGGAATACTTACTCCACTGGAAATGGAAACACACACACGCCTGGGTTTTCAGCTGATGGAGGAATCATAACAAACCCTAAAGAAAAGGCGAGACCAATACCGCTGCTTTTTTTCTGCTGTTGGAAAACACATTACCGTTGGGGACCGTTAAGGATGGGAATTTGCTATGATGAAAAAATGTATATAGGCATATTGTATTCCTTTTTCTTCTTCATGGCTTTATATATATTGTGTTGCATTGAAAAGGGCTTGAAAAGGAAAGAGTTTTTTGTTGCATAATAATAACAATATGCAGAGAGATTCAACCGTAATATTCCAACAAATGTAAAAGTTGTGGTGAGTGAGAGAATGTTTGGTTTGCACTGTTGCAGGATAAATGGGTCACCTTTTTCTCTTGTAAATTTTTACGCAGTTTTTCGTAGTTGTGCATCGGGAGCATATTGGAAACGCGGCTGTTGGTGTGTGAAGTGAAAGCATGTATTTTAAAGAGATGAAATAATTAAAAGTTAGTATTTTTAAAAAGGTGGAGGAGTTATGGGTAGAAAAAAAGTAGAGAAAAAATGGAGAAACTTTGAAAAGCTGAATAGCTTTAATGAGCTTTTAACCCTTTTTATTAGGATAAATAAATAATTATTTTTTGGTTTGTTGGGAATTGTTTCCTGTTTTGTTGTTGGTGGTGTCTGTGATGTGACACCTTCGATATTTATAAGAAGAAAGGGGTAAAGTGCAATAATAGCCAAGTAAAAAGTCAGAATGGTTCGCCCAGAGTGGTCTCCAAATGAGAGCTATCTGAGGAAATTGGAAAGGTTGGCGTTTGCGCTGGTGCGGACACGGCCATTTAAAGAGGTAAATTAAAATTAAGCTTATAAAGATATAATTATAGTTTAAGAATGAAAGAATCAGATAACATTTGCAATTTGGTTTTTTTGTCAAGCCACCGGAAACGTTTCACAGAAATGTGAATAATGTTTGGCTGGAAAAGGCTAAGGGATTGGCAGGACCTTTCTCTTTGGCACTTCTTGTCGCCATTCCTTATGTGACGGAGAACTCTTCTGGACCAATTATTGTTGCTTCGTTGCTTCTTGCAGCAGTTGATGCTTTCTTAACAGGTTAAATATATATTGTTACATCATGTTATATATTTCCATTACTTACATACACCAGATGCTGTTAAAAAACTACCTATTCATATAATGTCGCTCATTAGTGCTCAAAAAAATATAATGGCGTATTACTATTATTTTCAAAGTATGGTGCTACACGGACTTTGAAAGCCGTCACGGGCACTGCTCTGGCGAATTGACCAGTTGTCTATTTAGCTGCGCTGGTGAGTTCCCAGCGTTTCTTGTTGGCTGGTGGCAGATATCCGCGTTATCCGCTGGATTTGCTGCTTGTTGCCGAACGCTCAGCTCAATCATGGATTCTGTGACTGGAAGACATGTGGAAACTCTCATGGAAAATACGCTGGGAACTTTTACACCACTTGGAGCACCACTCGACATTATGGCGGTGTTTATCACAACCGTGCCTACAATTCTTTGTGCTTTGGGAATGGAGGTATGTAAATTGTCCTTTTTTTCTACTAAATAAATTTACACATTTTGTACAAAACTAGGTTATTATATTATTAGTAAATACCCGGATTCATTTTATTTATTCATTAGTGTGTTTAAATAAGTTTCAAAAATAAAATTGCTAAATTAAATAGAATTTAAAAATTGGCAGGATTGAAAAAGTTAAAGATTTAAAAAAATAGATTAAAGCTAGCTTTTCGGTGATCGTTATCCAAAAAAGCTCTGTGGGTTTACAAAAGAATCTCTGGATTCTGCAAACAGAAAAAAATATACACATGAACTTTCAGCAATTTAACCAAGTTAAAATCCAATTTTTCCTAAATCAAGTAAATTTTTTAGTTAAAATTCTTACGGTGCACTTCATTATCCCCTGTAACGTCATCATCCGGCGTAGGTCCCCTGGACTGCAGGGCCGCAGGTACTTCATAAACGCCTTCATCATAATCTCTCACTCTGCTTGGAAAAGCATTACTCGATCTTACATGCAAGGCTGCCACAGCCACGATCACAATAAGTAGAGCTGCGTAAAGCTTCATTTTTTCTTTAAAATATATTTTTTTAAATTCCGATGCACTCACAAAACACCACTTATTTCAACCTTTTTTGCCAACCACCACTAAAATGTTTCCACTTGTTTGCTTCCTCCGATCAATTCACAAACTGTTCCAGAATAGCAGCAAGTTTTATAGATCAAACCAAACTAAAATTCCGAAAACACCCACCACCATTTACAACCGACCAATGTCCAGTAATGAACTTCAGGTTTTGCTATATGATAAGAAGTACAAAACACACTGCTACGCTATAAGCTATCCTCAATTTTTTTTGGCTTTGTTTTGTCTTATCTCACTTTGTTACAAAGAAGGAATGAGGAAATGATTACGTGTGTGCAATTTTTTTTCTTCCAAATTCTCCTCTTAGTTGTCTTAACCCATCTTCTCATGTATATTCTACAGTAAAACAGACTATTAAATTCTTCTTCTGACGTAAGATTACACATTTGTCTGTATACCTTACTCATACTTTATCAATGATAATTTTCATGCATCACTATTTCTAGGTCTAGGTTGCTTTTTTAACTGCTAAACTACATCTTTTCATTGTTAATGTTAAAAGTTACCTTTAAATCAAACCAATAGACCATCACAGTCTCATGGATCAACCAAGTCGTTTTATAATGAGCTTGCGTGAAACGATCGATGATCATCTTACCATCTCATCCACTCCACATTATCCATATATAAATCCATAGACTGACGTACGTAATAAAATTTCACAAATCATAAAATTTGTAAGCTACACACGTGAGCATTCAAGTGTGCAAATTTTGCTAAGATGCGATACGATGATGATGATGAGACTCCTCATATGAAATCCAACATGTGTTTGTGTGAGTGAACCAGGCAGACAATTTTCTCACGCTATAAAAAAATCTCTTCAAGAGTCTTCAAATTTTTTTGTAGCTCTGCTGACCATCTTGGTTTTATTACAAGAAATAAACAAAGCAATTTAACGCAACGCAACACTCATTCATAAATCATGATAAAATTAAGCTGAGGTAGGTAGGCTTTTGCTCACGCTTATCTTAAATCAGGTTTTTTTATTCCATTGTTTGTCAATTTTTTTTTGAAAAAGATACATCGCAAGATCAATAACAACAACGGAACAAAGTAGTACTACAGTTGGTCATGATCACAGTAATATTTTAATGGTTACAGTGATAATTATAATTACTGAATTTAACTGTGTATACATTAAATTGGCATACATACATATACATACTCACACACAATTCCTGATTGATACACAAATTAAAGTTTTTGTAGAATAAAAAGGTATTCCGTTTTTACATTTGGAATGTATAATTTCCAGTTCTCTTGAATGTATGTACAGCTAGTTTGTATGTTATGTACATTGTTTGCTCAATTCATTTGGACTGGAAATATGTCTACGTCTGGAAACCAAAAAAAATAGCTATTTGAAAAGTACTATGTAATCCTATTATTATCTTAATGTGCGTGGGTGGATGGAAATAAGCTCTTGATAGATAATTGGTTTTCACAACATGCCGCATGAAACATGAAGGAATTCCTTGTCCCAAGACTTGATATGGAAATTATAGTTAATAATTTTATGGCTTCATATTTTCAAGGAATATTAAATTTTTCGACATATCAAATATGTTTACATTATTAAAAAAGTTAACTGTTCCGGGTTTACATAATTATTGCGTTGATGGAAATGGAAACTTAAAATATTAGTAACATGATTAAAATTGGATAACAATCCAATGTACAAGTACACGTAAACTAAAGTTCATACTTATCTGAAAGTCAGATTTACTTTATTGTGTAAATTTATTAATTTACAGCTTCCTTTTCAAAAAAATGTTCAAGTTACAAATAAATAATTTATGTTTTTCATTTTTATCTCAACAGGAATCCATGTTTCTTCGATGTGCTCTCTATGTGCTAACTTCCCTTACGACTATGTCCATATTTGGTTCGGCGTTGGCTACCAGTCACCTCTATCCTTCAGTGGACAATATACCCATTGTGCCGGACAGAAATTTATATGCTAAAGTGAGTCTTAAGATTATATTCCATTAAAGTGATATTGCCAAAGTAAAAATTAAGGAGTGGTGGTGATTGGGGTAATATGATATGCTCTAATCATCATGCAAGCATGCATGACTCATGATTAATATAGAAGCATTCATGTTCTTCTTGAGAATAAGAAGATAAAGCATGCATGCTTAAAAAAGCTGTTGTGTCAAATGAACCGACGACGTGGATTTTGATGATGTTGCTATAAAAATACTAATTGACTTTGACAGATACTTTCTGGGGCTTCACTGGCATCCATAGGGTTTCTTGGGATTTACACGATCTGTAAACCAGATAACGTGACACTCACTCAACACAAGCACTTCCAAGTCATCAAACGATTCTCGCTGACTGGATGTGTTGTATCTAGCTTAGCCTTCTTGATATACTTTATCGAGTCGACGGTGCTCAACAGAGTGCAACAAACTTCCAGGTAAAAATATTAACGTATATTTAAGATGTTAGATTGGACGATAATATTTTTACTACCAATCATACCATTTTTCATAATCATCTCTTCACTTTCATTTTATCGTCGCCTATTTATCCACTTGCTTGCTCACAGTCACTACATTCGCTTGGATCGAAATATCTATGTGACGGAAAAAATTGTCAGAGGCCGATTTATAACGTAATGTCATCTAACCATATCAATCTGAAATTGTTTGTACTTTAGTCTATGGGATGGAGATCCCCCACTTCTCTGGCCACTTGCTGGGGGTTGGCGTCTTGCCGTTGCATCTCTGGGAATTGCCGCTTTGGCACTAGCCACTTTTGAATTTCTTATCCCGTTGTCCACAGTTGTAACACTTTTAAGTAATGATGGACTGTTGTACAGAAACCTCAGGAAAAATGTATGCTTTTTCATGCACCTATATGTCACAGAGATCCTATTAATTTAGGATTTCAACGGAACTTTATGATTATTATCGTATTCATATCTATTTTACAGGAAGATGGAGTTCCATGGAACTACATAACACCGATGGTCTTTGGCGGTATTTCCGGCATTCAAGCATTTTTAATAGACACCAAAGTACTTCTTGGCTTGACCTCTGCCAGCTTCATGTGTATTAACATTGTAGTATGTTCCTCCATGTTGAGTCTCCGCTACCAGCCAAAATCTTGCCAATCTCAGCAAAGACGCATGGGGCATAGTAGGACAAGGCCTGCACCAAAACATTCCAGTTGTGTGGGAGCAGATGGACAGCGAAGTAGTAGGGTTCCTCAAACAAGGAGATTGCTTACAGTTAGTTTCCTGAAAAGTGGGCTTGGGAAAATACCGAGAGATGTGATGCACGACATTGATGGGGCGAGAAACAGTGGAACTTCGGGAATGATGGGAGGGGATCAGCCAACGGATAGAACTTGTTTAATGGATGATGTGGGAATAGCTCCGGTGGATCCGAGGAGGGAATCCCAGGAATTTAGTATGGGCAGTAATGTGTCAGGATATGAGTCGGACAGTGATGCTTGCACTAGTGACGCCACAGATGAAACTGATATTGATGCTGTTGTATCAGAATATCAGGTAAATATTTAGAAATAAAGAACTTTAGCAGAAAAAACCACGATCTGTTTTAATTTTGCAATGTAATTTGTAGGAACGAATACGAGTAGCCACTTTGAATGGAGCGATTCCCATGAACCCCACGCCAGGAACAGGGCGACGTGTTGCGCTCTCAGTGATAGCCCTCGTACCTTGTTGTTTGGCACTAGCCTCAAGTCTCAACAGAGCACCGAGGGGTCACATCACGGGAATCATGCTAGCAATATCTTCAGGACTTTTGACATTTCTACTTTTAGTGGTTATCAGTCGGCAACCACAAAAAAGATATCCTAGTTTAGCAATGTCGTCTGGTGGAGGTAGTGGTGGGGGTGGTAGTGGAGGGTGTGGGGCAAGTGGTACACCTGGGAGTACTCAATATTATTATGAGTATGATTTGATGAACTCAAATTTCCTGCAACATGGTATTATTCCTTGGGTTCCAGCTACGGCGATATTTATTCATTGTTGCTTGTTATTGGAGGGATTGGATTTGGCGGGGTTGCCTTTTGCTTTTTGGTTATCAACAGGTAATTATACAGTTAAGATCATGTGCGATTGGAAGTTTGGAGGGTGTATGTGAAAACGATTTTATTTAAATTGCAGGTTTAATAATTTACTTCAGTTATGGAGTTACAAAGAGCGTCGCCGCCCCTCCATTTTTAGTTGCCCATGAAAGACTTCGTTTAAATAGACAACCTGTGTTGAGCACAGTTGTTTGTGGAAATGACCCGTCCTCAACAGCAACCACTTCAACAAGTTCATCAGAACCTTATGCCCAAATTGATACAATACTTTTGCCATAAAACTGAGATAAATTTGAGTGAGCAGTCAATTTTTTGGCGAAATGAAATCTGAATGAACCTTAAGATTTATGATTTGCTTGTGATTTTTCTTGTGAAATATGTGATTTTATTATCCAGGCCAGCAAAGATCAAGATATATATTATGTGTATATATTTAAAAATTAATTAACTACACAAATTAACTTAATTTATTTTACCTGATGCTATTATCCATCTTACTTTTGACTGTATTTGAAATTTTTCAATAATCCTGGCCACAAAAATTTGATACCTATGTACATACATCTAGTCATTTTACCCGTGTTCGTCCGTTGCTACCTGTTTGAAATAATTTTGGGAAGTGAAGACCCGCCGCCATTTATTGCAGAGCAATTTAATGATTATATATTTAAAAATTAAAGTAGAATATAAAAATTAAGTCCACGTAAGAAATATTACACTGTTGATACATGCAGTTAAGCAGCTACACTGTCAAAATTGATTACTTATACATGACTAACCGAAACAAACAATCATTGGAAACATTCCAAATCAAAAACAATAACACAAAAAACTTCAACAATACTGTGCTATGCAAAAAATCATATAAAAATTATATGTTGTACGTTTTAGTGGTATAAGTTCAAATTTTAAAAAGGGTTAAGTATGAACTGTTAAAATGTAAATATGTTATATGCAAACAAAAATAAGAATCAAACAAAAGTGTGTTTTTAAAGCGGATAAGTTAAAACAATCTGAATGAAAAAAGAGCATTCATCAGCACGTTCATCGCAAACCTAAGTTATCGTTTAATTGTATGAATTTGTATTTATCATTAAGAAAACGTTAAAAAATAAAGATGACATTTTTTAAAATATCCACCGCCTTGTCTACCTCATTTTTATTACGTTGGTCTGGTCGCCTCATAATTTGAATTGGTCCAATGGTTATGGTTACTTGTGTACTTATTCCCAAGTCTCACTTCTTTTTAGAACATTTGCCTTGAACGGGTGACTTGAAAAAATCCAAAAATAAAAATTTGAAGGACATGTTTATAAGAAAATCTATTTAACCATGCGTCCAAACAGGTTCGCATTTTCTGGTTCCCAAATAAAAATTAGTTGATGCTCCTCTTATGGATTTTCTTTTAATCAAAATTTACTCAAATTTAAATATCTGATTTAATTAAAAGCTTGCTTATAGTTTATAAAGCTTTTTAAAAATGTCAAAAAATAATTCGGACACAAAAGTTCCCATCCCTGACGAAGAAAATCAGTTGGATCAAGGACAAAACTCCCACGCAAATGAAAATAATGAGAGGGAGCAACCAAGCCCAACAATTGAATGCGAGGAGGCTTCAACGACCGTTGTTGAAGACATTGTTTCCAGTGTGCTGGGAATCCTTCCTACATTTATAACTGCCCCTTTACCTTCATCTGCTACCCATATTGTTCCCACTCATAAATCAACCGTTTCCAGTGAAAAGCTTGAACAAGCAAGCCGTTCTGTGGATGAGGTGGTGGTCACCATTGAAAATACCGATACTGGTGAAGTTCCCGTTGCAGTTGTTCCATCTTCACTTGTAGGAAGTGGTCATATAGAAGACATACCTGTTATTCCATCTGAAACTCCGGTCAACAATGCCAGTAATATCAGCAGTAATAACAACAATTGCATGGCACTGATTCCTTATCCACCAACAATAATCACTTCCAAAACAAGTCAAATGATCCCTATTGCCCTTCTCCGGAAATCTTCAAATGGTACCTCAGCAGATGAAGGAGGCTCTTCAACAGGTCCGGGTCCTGGGGCTGGGTTTATGCACTTAATTACCGGATGTAATAAAGTGGCACCTGCGGAACTATCTAATACTAATACTGAATCCACAGGTTTACCCACCACAACAGTTGGGGCTGTTCTCATGTTAATTCCAAAGAAATCGGATTGCGTTTGTGTGGAAGGTCCATCAAATGGCACGGCTGATACGGAAAATAATCGAGCAATCCAGCAAGAAGGTTTGCAGGCGAGTGCAGATCCAAATTGTAAGAATGCGGGTTCAAATCATCAACAAGATACAGCGGCCCCGGTACCTGCGAGACCTGCGCCAAGCTATGATTCTTATGAGGAGGTGTGTAGGATTTGTCATGATAATCCGAGTAAAATGGAGTTGATTTCACCATGTTTATGCAAAGGTAATTAAGTGTCTCATATAACCCCAAAGCGCCTTGAATTTTGTTTCTTGATGGAATCACGACAAATTTTATGATTTGGTACTCAGGTTCCATGAGTAAAGTTCATAGAGCTTGTTTAGAAAGATGGTTGGCAGAATCTGCCAAGAATTCCTGTGAAATTTGCAATTATGAATATAATACCGTCAGAAAGCCGAAAGTAAGCCAAAGGACAAAATATAACTGTTCTTTAACGCTTGATTTTAGTTAACATGATGATTTATTTCAGTATAAAGGCTGTCGTAGTATTTACGAATGGATACGGCACCCACTGTCCCCTTCTGACATGAGGTAGTCATTTTAAAATTAAATTTTTCAGTGAAAAAATGTATATCTTCCAATGAAACCGAATCTCCAACTGCCTTGTAGAAATCTTTTCTTTGACATTGCTTGTTTCTTTATACTGACTCCATTGGCTGCAATTTCCTCTTGGCTTTGTGTTGTTGGAGCTCAACATTATACGTTTGGTGTAATAATAATTTGTAAACTTGTCATCGTTCTAAAAACTATTTCAAATATAACTTCATTTTTAATTGGCATTACTGAATAATATTTTAGGAAGAAAGAAGACGCAGAGCAAAACTTCATGGAGAAGCCAGTGCACTTTGGGACGTACATTCTGGCCGCGATCCACGTGGAGGTGACGCCTCAAACGCAACATGGACAGCAGTTGGTCTACTAAGTTTAACTGGAACGTTACTTGTCGCCTATTCAGTTTGGCTATTCGTCGCCATCAAATATCACATTCAAGCTTGGAGAGAATGGCAACAAAGGAACTACACAGTGACAATAGTACCCTTTGAAGACGGTTGCATGGGTCGCCCACCTCCACCCCGGCCACCCAGAAATCAATCCAATAATAACAACAACGGTGGCAGTTTACTTGGTAGTGGTGGCAGTGACTTGAATCACAGCGGTTACAGTTTCGATGCAAATCCCAACTTGTTACGCTACTCAGGTCATAATTCTGTTATGCGGGGGCGGGGTAGAAATAGCATATTTCAAAGACCACCAAGTCGTCAGCAAAACCGCCGGGATTACAATTTACCACCAATTTTCAGTCGGAATCACTTTCTCCGGAATCCACCTCCCGGATATACAATCAGTGAAACAACTTTGTTGTATCAAGCTTTGTATGGAAGCGAGTCGGACACTTTTATCAACGACAATCTTTTAACTTTCTTTGCTGACAGTTCGGATGAAATTACACCATCATCTTCACATTTAATTGGGGAGTATCAATATGCAGGGATTTTGCCGCAACAATCTCCTCCCAACATCATTACCACCACCGGAAGTACACCAACGACAACAACTGTTACAGATCTTGTAGAAAATCCCGGTTGTTCCTGTAGCACGAACAATAACAAGAGGGACAACCCAACATTGGAGGTTATTGCATCCAACAAGCTTGTTGACGAAAGTGACAGCAAAACAAGAGAAGAGGTGGAAAATGTCGTTGTGCCTAATAATAATCATGTAATCATTCCAATGCCACCTTGTGCAAACGAAGATGTCGAAGAGAACAATGTAAATCAAGGGAAAAATGAGGATGATCAGCAAACGAGGATACGAAACTGAATGAGAAAAATGCACATGGGATTTTTTGACTCATGTACAAATGTATGTATTTTTAATGGAATTATTCGGGAAACATATTGGAATTAAAAAACATGCTTGTGAAGTTATTTGCGATTTGCGACTGTTTTATGATTTCGCCTGCCAGCATGCATAAGTACACGTGTGAGCCTTGTATCTTTTTGTTAAGAAGAATATTTTTCTCTGAAAAATACTTTTGTAAGATTGGAAGTAAAATTATTATTACCCATGTGAGAATGTGAGACGAGTGTTATGCAACTTGTTTTCTGCTGGCGACTGCAATTTGCAATCCAGTCAGTAGTGTCAGTATTGAATATTTCACATGCTCATGTGCTATCATCATCGTTATCACAGAACATTTCGAAAAATAAGTTGCGTAGCTGGTTTCTGCACATTTGGTTGGCTTTTCATTGGACACACCTCCACACCCACACTTTCATGAGCACTTGAAAAGGGAAGATTATCTTTTTAAAGCTTATTTCTAAAATACAAGTATTTAAACATGTGACAAGCAAAATTCCTCACAGTCCACATGGAAAAATCGTGCCAGGTTTCATTGACTTGACATACATACATACAATTAGGAAACCAACTGAGGTGATTGGATGTTATGGAGTGGAACAGAAGTCACATTTTTTGGAAGTAACGTCACAAGACATCACAAGACTTTTGTTAAAAGTGCGAAAACACAGGTACGTCACAGAGCAGACCTGTTTTAATAAGTCATATTGAATATTGAACCATTTAGACATTAGACAATGTAGAGACAAAGATCATTTTCGTACTAGTTTTAAAACATGAGAAAAACAGCGATAAAGATGTCACTAGTGCAAATATTATTTGGTCATTACGAAAAAGTATTTTGCAGCAACGAGCAAAAAGTTCATGTGAGGTTAACAAGATAAACTTGGTACTTCTTAGATTATAAAGGAAAGTAGCCAAATAGGTGATGGTAATGTTGTTTGCCGTGTCATGTCATAAAAATAGGTTTGTGGATTTGTTAATTCAACACGCTGAGGCTGCTGGATACACTACTGTGATAAACTACATTGATTTGAGTGTCATAAGTATAAAAAATTAAATGCTATCGCAGGTTGAACTTAAATATATTGTGCATAATAATTTATTTTTCTGGTAGCCTTTACTCTTGAAAAATAAGATACCTACTTAATTCCATTTTCCACCTTCATTCCAGAAAGCATTCGACCGCTCGGCACATCAACCTTATAACCCTTTCACACAAAATCATTTTGTATTACATTAATTCTAAAGATATTCTCATTACATGTTATGATTCATGATGTAATATTCCATGCTTTCCAACTCCAGTCGTTGCCTGAATCTTTTTCATGTGCAATGCACTACATATTTTAATGTAAGTTCATATAGTAGTAGCGTCTTAAAAAATCATTTTTTACGCTATTTAAACTTATCGTTCAACATGCAAATCGACATCGTTATTAAAAAGTATGTCTGCTTGACTAAATTCTGAAAACTGAGAACGCTCATATTTTTGATGTGGATGGCCTTGAAGAAGGATTGTCATTTTAATAGCTAGTATTCCTACAGCCTTCCCTTCTATTGAAATGAAATACCCAAAATCCAGAGATTTTCAGACTATGCATATAATTTAAACATAGAATATTATGTAACGTTGTTGCATATAACAAAATGGAGTGATAGTGATATACACTAATCCGTCTTACATATTGCATTTTTACATAACGTTCACTGGAAAAAAATCAACAAAATAGATGAGCAGGGGTAGCTAACGTTTTTGGGTGTGTGAAAGAATTCAGTGAACAAATTATATGAAAAACAACTGAAACAGGATTCCGAAACAAGTTTACATCATCAAAACATGCATGCAGTAAACTTACTATATAAATGACATGAATGAATACTACCTTTTCACGTAGGAAAAGAATATAATACCACGACCACGTTTTGTCCATGTTTTTGTCTGTGATGGCATGTGGTTTTGAATGGCTTCTTGTTCAATGTTGCATGTTCCAATTGTTGTTGTTATAAAAGACTTTTTTATGTAAAAAGCTGGAAATGCATTAACCCTTTCACACATTCTCATTGAAATGTTTCTACTAAAATCTTTTACGAAATTCCATATTGAATACACTTATATGCAAACTTTGATAATGTTCTGTAATCTTATGTGCGTTAAATATGGGATGATGTATATGGATTGATAATGTACGCTTGCATTGAAAACTGGAAGTAACATTGAATCAATGTGATTCAGAGTTTGATTTGAAATCAGATATGAGTGTGTGTAGTTCAAGTACAATAAACAAAAGCCGCATTTCCTGCGCATTAAAATGCACGAATTTTTTATCAGTATATGGCCAACTGGTGTAGTCTCCTTCACTCTGCTTTAATCTTCTTTGTTAATTTTTCTTGTTAATCTTGCACATAAAGATACGCATAAAATAGATGAATGTACCTAATGTCTGTTTTTCTTAACTGTAATCTTTATCTCGCACCATCGTTCTCGTCATATTACTCACTCATCCCAAACAACAAGTTCATCTTGAGCAAATCAGGCTTATGAATGTGAAAACGATAAAATGTGACAGCAAGACCAAGAAAGACGGCCGGCTATCTGGAAAAAATAACTTTCAAAGTACCAAGTCAAGTTGACTAAAACTAAAAATGTGGCCAAGATGTGGTGGTGAGTAAAGTGTGTTAGGTGGTGCATAGACATAGACAAGATACACGCATACGATGATACGACCGACCTAAAAGAGATATTTTGTTCATTTATCATCTCAAGCTTTTGCTTAATTTCTAGTCATCTTGAACTTCATATCCAGATTCCAGATATCCAGTGATAGATATGATGGTAGAGGATATCCAGTAATCCACCCCGTTTCAGCCTTATAATTAAATCTTTCATTTCAGACTCGTTCTTTCTTGTGAGGTGATTGATTTGGATGGTGCTAACAAACCGTTTGCTCGCACTATACTCATTCCGCAGAGCACCAACCATTTTATAAATCTCAATTTAAAATATTTTAAAGTAAAAAAGTGCAAAAAAACGTTACAAACATGCCTGTTCCAGAAATTGACTTAAATTCAGGTCCTACAAAGGTCCTGCTTATTGGAGGTGGAGGCAGAGAACATGCTATTGCGTGGAAATTAGCGCAGTCGCCAAAGGTAAATTTAATATCCAGTTTTTCAAAAGATTTTCATGTAATAATTCAGAATTTCATGAAATTTGTAATTCATGTAATTTTCAGGTTGCCCACATATTTGTGGCTCCAGGTAATGCAGGAATAGAACTGGAAAAAAAAGTATCATGCATCAACCTTGATGTTGATGACCACAAGGAGGTGGCTGCCTGGTGCCAAAAGAATGACATTGGAATGGTGGTGATCGGTCCCGAAGATCCCCTTTCCAAAGGCATAGTTGACGTGTTGAATAAGAACAAAATCCCTGTATTCGGTCCCCGTCGTGCCCAAGCTCAAATCGAAGCTTCTAAACATTTTGCTAAAAGTTTCATGGACAGAAATAACATTCCAACTGCGCGCTGGAAATCATTCACAAAACCAAAAGATGCAAAATACTATATTGAACATGCCAATTTCCCAGCTCTTGTTGTAAAGGCATCAGGGCTGGCAGCAGGTAAAGGTGTAATTGTTGCCGAAAATACGAAAGAAGCTTGTGCAGCTGTTGATGAAATCGCGGAACAATTTGGGGCTGCCAGTGAGACCATCATTGTTGAAGAATTATTGGAAGGAGAAGAGGTTTCCGTTTTGGGATTCTCTGATGGAAATACAATTTCTGTTATGATGCCTTCCCAGGATCATAAAAGGTTGAGGGATGGGGATGAAGGTCCAAACACTGGGGGAATGGGAGCATATTGCCCTTGTCCACTTTTGACAGAGGAGGATATAGCGACAGTGACAGAAAAGATTATGAATAAAACTATTCAGGGATTGAAGGCTGAGGGGTAAGTTGAGACTATGTATATAAATATAAGTTTTACATAATATACAGTCAGCAAAAATGCTCATTTTGTTTTTGTGTTGAACTTGAAGTGTTCGTTACATTGGAATTCTGTACGCTGGTCTGATGATGACCCGAGATGGCCCCAAGGTCCTTGAGTTCAACTGCCGCTTTGGTGACCCAGAAACCCAAGTGTTGCTGCCGCTCTTGGAATCTGATCTTTTCGATGCGTTTTCAGCTTGCATTAATGGAAATCTGGCTGACTTGGAATTGAAATGGGCACCAAATACATATACAGTTGGTGTTGTAATGGCCAGCGCCGGATATCCAGGTTCTTATGCTAAAGGCAAGGAAATTACTAGATTGGAGGACGTGACCAGTTTGTCGGGTCATGTAGTCTTTCATGCAGGTACAAAGAAGGACGCAAATGGTAAAATTGTTACCAGCGGAGGTCGAGTTTTGATAGCCGTGGCATTGGCTCAAGACTTGGCCCTCGCATCAGCTAAAGCATTGCAGGCCGTGAATACTATAAGTTTTCAAGGTGCACAGTTCAGGACGGACATTGCCAAGAAGGGAATAGCCAGGTAAAAAATAAAACTAAAATGGAAATGAGATTCTGTCTATAGTTCTAAAGAGAAAGTATTAGATAAGCTGCTTAACAGATTTAATCAAAATTTGATAAACTAAATCTTCCACGTCTGTCTGTCTGTCTGTAAATCTGAACAGATCTTTGCTACTCAAGGGCAAAATGACGTATAAGGGGAGCGGTGTGGATATTGATGCTGGAGATAATTTGGTTCACCGCATAAAAGCGTTAACTGTCACTACCAAAAGACCAGGTGGACTTGGGGATATTGGAGGTTTTGGGGGACTATTTGATTTAAAAGGGGCTGGGTACAAGGACCCTATTCTAGTTTCCGGAACTGATGGAGTGGGAACGAAACTTAAGGTTAGCAAACACCCAGATAACATGTTACATATTCAATGACATTTGTCCTGAAATAAAATGCGTCTTGCTATATGGATTACTAATGTATATAGATTGCTGAAGCAACTGGAATTCATGATACAGTAGGAATAGATCTGGTGGCAATGTGCGTCAATGACATTCTCGCTCATGCTGCCGAACCAGTCTTTTTCTTGGATTACTTTGCTTCTGGCAAGTTGGATGTGGAAGTGGCAACACAAGTTATTATTGGAGTGGCTGAAGGATGTCGTCAAGCTGGATGTGCTTTGATTGGTATGTTATCTAAATAAGTTATGTAGAATCAAACATGGATTTATGATGATAATTACGATGATTATATATGAAAATGTTACGTAATTTTTCATCTTAAAATAGGTGGAGAGACCGCAGAAATGCCAAGTGTGTATGAAGATGGTGTTTATGATATTGCTGGCTTTGCTGTGGGTGCCGTAGAACGTGGCAAGCAACTCCCTCTAACAGACAAGATTGATGATGGTGACATTGTCATTGGATTACCTTCAAGTGGAGTACACAGCAATGGATTCAGTCTTATCAGAAAAATTGTGGAAAAGCATGACTTAAAGTACAATGGCCCTTGTCCATTTAGCGATGATCCGGAAATGACTTTGGGAAGGGCGCTACTCACACCCACAAAAATTTATGTGAAGAGCATACTCCCAGCATTGAGAAGTGGTAGAGTCAAGGCATTTGCTCACATTACTGGAGGAGGATTAACAGAAAATATTCCAAGAGTTTTGCCCAAAAAGTTGGGGATTGATATTGATGCACAAAAATGGAAAATTCCACCAGTATTTGCGTGGGCGGCGGGAGCTGGGGGAATTAGCGAGATGGAAATGCTGAGAACTTTTAACTGTGGATTGGGTGGAATTATCATTGTCTCTCCGCAAGATCAGCAACATGTGCTTAGTATGATTTCAGAGGATGAAGCTTACGTTATTGGAAGAGTTCGTAATCTTTATGGAGGTATGCACTCAATGACTCAATTAAACATGCAATAATTCAAACAATTAAAAATAATTAAGTCTTAAGTCGAATACATTTTAATGAGCTTTTTAATTTTTTTGGGGTAAGATGATCCACGTGTCCGTGTTAAAAACTTTGCGGATGTTATCGCCCCAGCCATGAAAAAATACACTTCTTATCCTCTCGGTCTCACTCAAAAGAAACGCGTGGGTGTCCTGATCTCTGGAAGCGGTACAAATCTTCAAGCCCTTATCGATCACACATTGGACCCCCACAAGGGTAGCCTTGCAGAAATTGCACTTGTCATTTCCAATAAAGCTGGAGTTGAAGGGTTGAAACGTGCAGAGAGGGTGGGCATTCCTACTAAAGTCATTTCACACAAAGACTTTCCCACAAGAGAAGCTTTTGATGAGGAAATGGTGAAAGCTTTGAAGGGAGCCAATATAGAACTTGTCTGTTTAGCTGGGTTTATGAGGATTTTAACACCAAAGTTTGTCAGTGAATATCAAGGAAGGCTGATTAATATTCATCCAGCTCTATTGCCTAGTTTTAAGGGAATTGATGCTCATAAGCAGGCTATTGATGCAGGTGTTCGCTTTACTGGATGCACGGTTCATTTCGTTGAGGTAGATTTTTAAATCAATGAATATTTATGCTTTTTTCGTTTTGATAACATTAATTTATTTAAAATTCATTTTTCCCTTTATTTTTTTCTAAAAAGGCCGAGGTGGACTCAGGAGCAATCATCGCTCAAGAAGTTGTACCCGTTGGAACCGATGACACTGTTGAGATTCTACAGGAAAGGGTGAAAAAGTATGAACATAAAGCGTACCCTAAAGCCCTGGAACTACTTGCGCGTAACAAAGTACGTCTTGGATCTGATGGAAAAATTGTTTGGAATCTTTAAAAAATATTTTATGGTCTAATTATATTATATGTATTAAAGTCATTCTTAATTCCAAACTAGTTACTGTAAAGCCGTACTTTGTAATAATAAACTACTTAAAGTAATAAATCTAATCGAAGAGTCCTAAAAGTGCATTTCTATTGTATTCTCTTATTTCGCGATTGAAAATTAAAACGGTTTTCTTTTAAAAAAAATTAACGTTTAAAAAGTTTAACGTCCAAAGTTGCTAGATTAAATGTATCAAAATTATGTAGGTAACAGGACAAATCGAAAACGGTAGTCGAAAACTAAATTTCAATTTCAAAATGTCGAAATCATATTTTTGTAATACAATGTTTTAGACGAAATACTTTTGATGAATCATTTTATAATTAAATATGGAGAAATTAATTCAGTAGCACATTCGAGATTCGTAAGTGGAGAAACAAATTACAAAAGTTAATGTAGCTTTATTCATTATATTTCTTACACAAAAATGTATAATTTGATTGAAATAACCAACAAAGAGAAAAATTGATGGATCGACATGTATGAATTGGTAAATCCCACGAATCTACTGTGCGCCCATATTTTCCAAAGCTTGTTGTCCCCTTCCTGGCTTACGAGTTGTACTCTTCGGTTTTCCCTAAAAACGTAATAAAACCCGTGAAAGTTATATTTTATGCATCTAAACATGTAATTTATTAATGCAGTGTATACGCGTAATATACCTGTATACAGGGAACTTGGAAAACCATAATCAGTGCGCCTATAACGAACAGTGAAAAAATAGTACGAAAATCCATTGAATAGCTTAAAATGCGAAAGTTTGCAGGACAAAATATGAGCCTTTAGCGATTAGCAGCGGATGAAAACTAATACAAAGTTAAAATGAATGCAGTGCACGGGTAAATACTTGATATAATAAATGATAATAAGTATTACTGACAATGATAATAATTTACTGAAGTAATAACTTTGACGTTAATAAATTGTCTCTATTTAATTACTTAGTCAACATGGAACAATATCAGGAAGTCTATAAATACGAACATTGTAAAACTTATGATTATGGCTAAAATTACTCGATTTAAGTATCGATGAGATTTAGTCACACAAACATGCTTGCTTACTTATGTTACTTATTTTCCTCTTTTAAAAAATATACTCATTAACTCATGAAATTGAAGCAGCAAGTCTAACCACAATTTTGACTCTTTATATGTAAATATTTAAGTTGAAAGTACGCGTACGTACGCCATGGTGGAAGCTAAATTACTTTTTATAGCACATTATACTAAAATATAAAATATCTCCAATTAAATTTCAGTACATTAAAATTCCATTCTATTGATCAATCCGTGCATTACATCAGTCACAGTCAAGACAATAGAAACGCGTTTAAAAATTATTGAAAGTCTTGTGAATAAACGTGTAAAAAATAATGATGAGCCTCAGGAGGTGTACAAAATGATGGGATAGGTGTCTTCGTCTACTATCTACACTACACAGAGTAATTTAGAAATGTTAGCGATCTATTTTACTATATTCCATTTTTCTAAAGTAATAACCGCCGAATCGTAGCTTCATATTTGTCTAATTCAAATAATAAAGATATAACGGATCCCACAGCAGCAATTAACTGCAAAGAGATGAAAAATAGATTAACTACTGGTTGAGTTTCAAGAATGAGCATTAAATATCTAATAATGATAACATCTCATACGCTTACCCCAACCATGAATGTTTCATTGATCAAGAAATAATCACTACCAAGTCCAATGGGATCATCCCGAAAATCAGAAATTGCAGATTGAACGCTCATTCCTAAAATACCCTCAACATCAACTGGACCTGTGTAAGATGACATGAGATGCAGCCATTTCCTTATACTTGTATTCTGAAAACGAATGGCATTAATTTAAATTTACTGTCCACGCCGGTACCAAATTTAAACATCGGATATCAATAACGTTTTCAATGTGTTCTATTATCATCAGGTACAAAACAGGCTTTGTTAAGAAAAGCCTATTTAGAATTTTCAAGAAAACTTTACTGAGAATAGATTTTTAAAATACCTTCCAATGTAGCCGCATTCCAATGTAAAATAAAACTAGCCCCTTTAAAGCATCCACAGTTGATTTAATTAAAGGCATGGTCAGGCCTTTGTATCCAATTAATTGAATAAACAAGTACGCATACAACAGTAAATTTTGAATAGTGACAAACTTGAATGGTGTGACCAATGTGCCATTAATGTACGAGCTTTCTTCGTTTACGCATTTGAAATGCCTTATTGAGTCTTCTACTTCCACTGGATCAATCTTGTTTGGGTGAATTAGTAGCTGCGGTTGTATTCTTTCAACTATTGCTGTTTGATCAACATGAATGGTCACACAAGCCAAAATGAGAAGGTCTCGAATAGCTTCTCCTTGCAAGGTTCCACAAAAATCTAAAAAACCTTCAAAAAGGCCCATCAATATATGTACTGGTGTCGGATCAGAGACAAAGAATTCGTCTGCAAGAGCTTCAGTGATGTTGGAGTCTGAACTCCAAAGAAATAAAGTACTGGATAGGGAAAATGTTCGAATTTGAAGAGCGTCATTCCAGTTCCACTCATCAACAACCAAATAACCCAAAATTACTTTGATAATGGTGAAGAAGAACGTTGTTACCGCAAGAAGCATCGACAGTTTCGAAAACTAGAAATAAAGAAATATATTAGTGCACCTACTTCATGAAACGGGAGTAATAATATGGCTTTGGTTTATCTTACTGAAAATTCCACATCCTTTGTAAATGAACGTGAATTTCGGATGTGGAGCAACATGACCGACAGTTTTTCTGATTGGGTTCCAGCTATTTTAATAAAGTAAAATCTGCTAAAACAACGAATTACTGCAAATCCAACTGTCAAACAATACTTGAGATCTTTATCAAATGGAGCTTTTTCTATCGCTGCACGTTTTAAAATCCTTAAGGAGTTTAAAAATGCCCCTGTCGACACGATCCAGAATAATATCTGCAAAAATCCACATTTTATACTGTTATAATTTTAAAAATAAATATCATAAGCATAGTTGTTAAAACAACACGTGCCTTGATTAAAATGGCTTCCGTTACACCTAGTCTTCGGTATTCTGCACGTCTGAATGCACTTACACCAAGAAACTGCATAATATACAAATAAGACTCCATATGTCCCTTAGGAGTTTGGAAATGCTCCTTTTCTTTATCATCTTCAATTTCAATTGACACGTCATCTCTGTTTCCATTAGCCCTACGCTGTCGCAAGTCATCATCATGAGAATTTATTCCATTTGAAACTTGGGGACTTGATAAGGATGACTGACTTTCTTCTGATGTGAAAGATTTGTCATCATCATTTTTATCGTTATTTAAGGTATCAATTTGGTTAATTTCATCAGAATCATTTGTATCTGGATTTGATCGGTCGTTTTGATTATTACTGTGGTCATTCTCCATGTTTTCACCACCAGTTCCAGCATATTCCTCCTCCGTTGGTAAATCATGACCACGATTACTTCCATGTGTGTTTCGTAGACTTAAATTTGTATCACTTTCCCCCGATGATGATGAATTATCGTTCCTTTCTTTGGAAAAACGAATGGCAAACTTTAGAAGTGAGTCTTCTGATTTTCTTCGACTAGCCTTATCGTAGGTTTCATCATTCATCCAAAATGACGGAGGCTCTCCTTTACAAGTTGCCACTACTAAATTACTTGCACCTGGAGTATCTGTAGATAAGCCGGCACTTCCAATGCATTTTTCTTCGTCGGTTGGGAATGTTTGCCTATTCATTGCAGAATTTCTTTCCACTTCGTTTTTCAGTTTTCTCAGAAATTCAGTCGTAAGAGTAGTAGACATTATGAAGAAAGTTTATTCACTAGACGCTCTTAATATTTTGTCGTAAATATTTCCACCATTTAAAAAAATAAACTATCAGGATTTCTAGAACCTATAATTTTTCGTTAAATTTTATTACATACTATTGCAAACTTCTAACTGTACGATTTTTTAAGTATGGATTTTAAATAAATGTTTTAAAAGCTTTTTTCAACCAGTTTTCTCCATGAATAACTTGTATGAATGCAAAGTGAAAGAGAAATGAATGCAAATTCTTGTAGAAAGTAGATGCAAAAAAGCTTTGGGGTTGCTGCCGGGTGGGTGTATGCACGCACACCAACAAACTAACAAACTACTACGTGTGTAACTGTTATGACTCATGTTCTATCTTTGTACTGAGTATGAGTTACTTTTTTAAAGTTAACACAGAATGGACACATTTCTTACCAATTTATTTTTTACTATCGGTAAATATGAATTATTATGAATAGAAAAATGCATGAGAAAGTAGCCATAATTTCCTGTAAAAATGAGTATCGAACTGGACATACAGTAATCGCATAAAATTTAAACGTGTGTATTTACATCCTATGAATATTGCGAGAACCTTGCGGAGAAAGACAAACAAAACAGCGTGAAATTTTCTCGCTTTCACCCCCTAAAGGTGATACAGAAGACCATTATCTTTTCTTTTAGCTCTAGTGCATCATGTCATGCCAGGAATTCTAATGTAACCCTCCTTGTGTCATGCTGCTTTTTGCATGTCATATTGTTACTTCACTTCCGAACTGCCGTTTTGGCATTGACTGGTAATTGTATTGGACACTAAAAACACAGTAGCTGGTGGAAGACATGCATCGGAGAATTTGGGACTTAACGGATGCAGATGACATAGTAGGGAAAGGAAAGACACATTTTACGTATGTAAGTGTTTATATGTTACAAAAATACATATCTTTTTTTCAACCCATATTATTGATTTACATATAATTAATTTTTTATTTACCGAAAATGTGTTGCTATTTTTTTAGGGCATGAGAATAATGATCAATGATCATCTTAATACACAGCAGTGGGCAGTGACTCTCAAGTCGGGTCGGGGGAGTGGGAGTTGGACATCGGACAAATTGGCGTGCCTTTTTGGATAATGCTATTCATTTTGTTATGAAAGGTGATGATGAGGCAAGGTTGGGCCTGGACTTTTGGCAGAAATTTTGGGATTTCAAAGAAGGAAATGGAGATCGCAGCTATTTATGTGGATGGATGACAGTTTTTCTGGAGATTTAGAATTACAGGAAATTGGAAGGTTATGGAGCTCGAGAAGACGTTGAAGATTGATGGTGGTGGAGTTGGTGCTAAATGGACGGGGA
This sequence comes from Entomobrya multifasciata, assembly GCA_034693345.1. Taxonomy (NCBI): domain Eukaryota; kingdom Metazoa; phylum Arthropoda; class Collembola; order Entomobryomorpha; family Entomobryidae; genus Entomobrya; species Entomobrya multifasciata. The sequence continues at coordinate 17,541 of JAQFXM010000604.1, read as the reverse complement.
GGTTACCATCACCCGAAGAGTATTAATGAGAACTGCTCACGTGGGTAAACAATTCATCAGGACCAGGATACCAACGATTGAACGATGGACAGACATGAAGTTGAACCTGCTTTAGGATGGGCGACAGCACTGAAATGAAACCGAAAGCTAAGTTGCAAGTGGGATGGATAGGAAGGAGGACTAAAAATCAAGTAAGTTTGCACAAAACGCGGAAAATGTTTTTCATTTTACACACATGCATTCGCTATTCGCTCTATTTAGTTAGTTTTGTATATTATATTTGACTCTAAAAATAATAGTTAGATTAAATCCATTACTCAATGCATTAGAAAAGGTTGAAGGTTGGAGATGTCCCAGTCTCAACTTGCCCCAAAAGCTTTAGCTCTACAAAATATCTTTATCGGTCAAAATCTTACGATTTGGTTTAATCTATTTACATTTTCGACGATTACAAACTACTTTTTTTTTCATTTTCATTAATACTTTAAATTACCCATTTACATTTAACAAAGCAGATTTTAAAATGGACAAAAGATACATACTAGAAGGTTGCTATTTTTCAACTTGTAGATTGTAATTTGTAATATGATACGACGTGCTTGTGCTATGCTAACTACTATACTACTACATATCTATATTTTTTCAATGTTTAAATCGATGAATCATCAAAATTTTAAACTTTTATAGTTTTGTAGCTGCAAATTGCAAGTCAAGCAAAACCAAAGCCATTATAAAAACAAATTGTAATTTTTTTTCTTAGGTCCAAAGTTCAATATTCTCACTCAGTCTACGTGCGTACATTCAACAACATTCAAGCAACAAGTTCAACTCAGCAAGGCAGCAGAATGCTATGCCCATCGCCCATCATTGGAAATCGAAATCGGAGACAAAGAGACCTCGTCGTCACTTCGCATCTCTCGCACTATTTTGATGACATTTTTTTATGACTTTTGCATAATGACCTGCATTCAAGCAGTTAGTGCAAAAAAAAATGTTCCCTGTGTTCACAGAGATGTCAGACATCATCATCATCATGCATCACAGATTTATTACCGAGACAATAAATCTGTTTTGCGTTTTATCTTCGTTTTTGTTTTGCATAAAAAGGTATTTTTGCTCGTGTCGAGAGCAGATGCGCGGAGACGATAAGCAGATGAGTTTCGCAACAGCCGATATTCAGTTTTTTTAGGCTTCAGTGTTCGTAAACAAAAAAGAAAACATTGCCAATTTAATTTTTTTCGTTTTTACATGAAAAACCTTCAATTTTTTTTACCCTTTCAATTTTATAACTCGTTAACCAATTTTCATACCTTTTCGGTAATTTTAATTAAGTATGTTTAATGTTTTTATGATGACGACGTCTCTGCATTTTATCGTCATATTTAGTTTTTATGATCTAATTCATTTGTAAATTTTTTAATTTGTAGAATCAATTTGTTCGATTTGATCTTGATCCAAATTGTGATCTGTTCTGTTGACAAACTGATCTGAGAGGAGGTCTACACATTGGTTTTGTGATTCTTGTCATCTTCTTTGGAAGGAAGGTAATTTATTAACCGTAAACAGTAATCAATATGATTAATTACTTAAACGTATTGTGTTCTGAGTTTAATTGGTTTTTTATATTTTTTATTGTTTAGAGATACACGGGACGCGTTATAACTCCTCTGACTTGGTTTTCAATTCAAGGACAAACAAAGAAGCCAAGAGTAACAAAAACACACGTGTAACTAATTGTCAAGATGTCATTATATATTTGCTTGTTAATTAAGATAGAGGATAAAATATTTTTATTTTCAGTTAACTTCCCGATTGGAATTGAGATGGAAAACATTCAGCACAATGGTGACAAGATGCCATCCCCTCCTTCCCAAATGCCCCAGCAGCAGCCCAGTGTTCCATCCATTTTTCTAGCCCCTGCCAACGCCAATAATCCTCCTCAGCAGCAGATGGATAACAATACTAGCACCAATCAAACCACCCAAACATCCTTGTGGAACTCCGGATCTGGCATGGAAATGCAAAGAGTTCGGAGCCCAACCAATATTACATCTTCCACAACTTCCATTTCTGGTGGGGGAGGAAGCATCATGGATCTTTACAAAATGAAGTCATGTGCCAGCACTCAATGTGGAAGTTACGAAGGTCTCGGAGGCAACATGCAAATGGGTGGTGGTGGTGGTGGCTGTCATCTTCAATCAATGCAAAGTCGTCTGTATCCTCCATCCTACATTCAACAGCAGCAGCAGCAGCAAATGACCAATATGACCATGCCAATTCGTTCCATGCACCAGCATCACCACCACCACGGAATCTCTGCCCAGTGCCATCCCCATTATGCCCAACAATCCATGAACGGTTCCGGACCTCACCTTGCTGACAGAATGATTCATTCTGTAGCAACTGCCTCATCTTCTACTGGAAACGGTGGAGCCTACATGTCAGACCCCCACAACCATAACCACCATCATCACCACCATGGGCACGGTGGAGGAATATCCGCTGCGGCCGCCGCCGCTGCCCAATATGCCCACCAACAGCAACAACATCAGCGCATGGTTAGTTCCGCATCCCTAAACCCATATCGCCAACTTCCAATTCCAACCCATCACCAGCAAAAAGTTATTAACGCAAGTCAAGCTGCCGCCGCTTATCAAAGTGCTTATCAACACCAGTACAACCAATACCATGGAATGGTACATTCTCATTCCGCCGCTGCCGCAGCCGCTGGTTCCTCCTCTTTAAATCCATACTATCGCCAGTTACCCACAACTCATCAACAACTAACCTCTAGTCAAGCTTACCAAAGTGCTTATCAACACCACCACCACAGTGCTTATCAGTATCATCATGGAGGCATGATTTCACATTCCCACTCTCACCCTCATCATCAAAATACCGGTGGTGGACCTTCAGCAACAGGTGGAGTAGCTGGTGTTGTGCAACAGCGAATGCTTGGAATCCCGATTGCAAGTGCGCAGCAACATCAACAGCAGCAACAGACTCATCGTATGGTTCCCTATATTAGCCGAACATGTCAACCTCATTTGTTAACATCGTCAAATTACCAACAAGCGGGAGCTCAGCATCAACACCAGCAGCAACAGCAATTAGTAAATCATTTAGAAGCATCATCGTCTGTAGGAGCAGGGGGAGCTGGTGGTGGTGTTAGTAATACAACCATGTCGACTACTCAAGTTACCAGCACCGACTTGAATAACAACAGCAACAGTGGCAAGTCAGCAGCTACATCGTCCACTACAATTTCTGGAACAAAGTCGTTAAATAAAAAGGCTTCCACGGAACAGCTCATTGTTTGCAGTCAAAAAGGTTTGCATGGTAGTTCTCTGAAAATTAAACTAAGCTCTACAAATACTGCTTCGCCAGAAAAATCTGTGAAAATAAAAGCTACAAGGTCGGTAACAAAACTGCGTGATAGACAACAACGTCTTGCTATTGGACAAAAGAAGAAAAGTGTTTGTAGTGGAATAAGTGGTAGTAGTGGAGGTAGTAGCAGTAGAAAATTAAAATCTTTGAAAGCATTAAATGCGGCCATTGAAAGAGATTGTTCAGGGGCAGGAAAAAGATTGACTAGTACACTTGTTGAAGGTATTGAAGGGAATGGGGATGCTAAAAGGAGTAGAAAAATAGGGAAAAGTGGTGGTGGTGGGGGTGAAGTTGTAATTTCTGGGGTGAATTCTGGTGGCGTTAGTGTTCGGGACAGTGAAGGAGGGACTGAAGAAAGTAGTGAAAAAGGTGGGAGAAGTGCTGGAGGAGAAGAGGAGACTAGTACCTCTGTTGGGGGTGATCTGAATAGAAGTGCTACAGATAACTATTTTTTGGAGGAGCAAAATGGAGATGAGTATATGCCGACCCCGGAGGAAATGCGAAAATATTTGGAACGTTTGAACACGTGTAATAACTTGAAAATCCCACTTTACTATGCGTATTCCGTTTTCCACGGCAAGTTGGCATTGTCAAAGAAAGATAACAATAATTCGTCTGAAGACAGTGGTAGTACCACCGCTGCTGAAGGTACTATTACAGCAACTACTATATTATATCATCAGTATCATCCACAAGAGTTAAACTTTAGTAGTTATTATAATAATAATTGGGATGATACTAATAATGCAGCAGCGGCTGAATCAGAATGGCAGCAGTTTCAAGACGACATGGCTGTTCTGGAAGCCTACTTTCCTTTGCTCAGTACTATGGAACAGAGTGAACGGGCTGAAAAACTAGATACCATTTACAGTTATGAAGGGCAAATGAAATTGATTAATTCTGCTGCAAGTCCTCCCGTTCCAAGTGGTACATGTCCTGTTGTTGGGGTAGTTGGAGATCAGATAAGTCCGCCTTGTAATTGTGTTACTGTTCAGGACGTTCAAGCTCAGGAGTGCTCGTGCTGCTATAATTACTTGGCTTTGTCTCATCATCCTATGGCCAGTTCTCCGGAAGAATTGGCAGAACAAATTGCGTGTAGAAACTCTAGTTTTGTGGGTGGTGAGTCACCTCAACAGTTTGTTTTGGAGGGTGGATATCCTCCGCAACCGCATTATATGAGTACACCGCTTTCTTCAAGAAGACAGTATGCTGGGGGATCACACTTTTATGATGAAGAAAATGGATACTATTTTAGAGATATGGCTTCTAATGGAGGGGCTGCTGTAACTGGTCTGGGTACTATGAAAGCTAGAATTGGAGCGAGAAAGAGGTCATCCAGTTTTCCATCAAGGAAAAGTGGAAGGAGAAATAGTGGAAGTAGGGATCATCTGAAAAGTGAAACAGAAAGTTTTTTGGATGAGTTGATTAGCACGGCAAATGAAGAAAAAATGTCCAAGAATAAGAATAATAGTGGGGAGGTTACTGCCCCTGAAATTCAGTGTGAGGTGGATTTTCCTTCTTTGGCTAGTTCTGCGGCGGTTCCTTATAATAAGCGGCAAGCTAAAAAAGTAAGTTTTGTAAAGTTATTTGATTTAATTCCAGTCTTTTTGTGAATGTTTGCGTTTGTGTGTATACTCATGATTTTCTCTTTTTCAGAGCAAGCCGGAGGAAACTTTGTCCGCAAGAGATGAATATTTGGTATCTTCCTCGACCAATTCCTCTGGAGGCGGCACTGAAGAAAGTGAAAGCAATGGCAGTGCATGCTCCTCCTCCTCCCCCCAGTCCACCCACAATACTTCCAGTGATGGAGATTTTGAAGGCACTACTGAAATTACCCTTTTAGACAATAATGGATGTATTGCTGGCACCACCACTATTGTCAATCCTTCCAAGAGAAACCACCGTTCCGTTGTGTTGTCTTCTTCCAGCTGTGGTCACTTTGCTCCAGATGAATCTGGTGGTGATCCTGCCGTCTGCTGTCCTAGTCCACGTACTGGAGGAGGAGTGCATCATCTGTGGGATGAATTTAGAGGTGATGAAATGATTACTGTACCAAGAGAATCTTATCGAACTACGTGCATTCCTGTATCCAGTATCAACCACCTCATTGCCCACTGCACTTGTCGACGAGGTGAGGCTATCTGTCCGACCCGACCACCTCCTGGATTTGAACATTTATCCCGACCTGCTTTCCCAATCGAACTGTATGATTCCACCCTACTTGGAAGCCTTATTGGGGCGCAACTGCCTCGAGAAGTTCTTGCCTCGTTGGATGCTTCGCAGATCCCTAAACAGCAGTTTGAAGAAGTGGAGGAGTTTCTCTTATCGCTGACTTGCTGCGAAAAGCATGCTGTTGACAAGATGCTTCGTTCAAGAAAGCTCACTTCAAAGTCTTCGTCTATGCAAACTCAAGAAACAGAGGGAGAAACTTCAGCTCAACAAGAGTCAAGTGCAGAAGGTGAAGAAAGGAAAACTCAATGCGATAACGGGGATAATAGTAGGACAGAGACTGAAGATGAATGGGAGCTTTTGGATAGAGCTATTAAACTGGTTTTGCATGAGTGGACGGAAGAGTTGGGCTTTCGACGAAGAATGAATGACATACTTTATTCATTGAATTTACAAGAAATGTTTGGAGGCTGCTGTAAGCGAACAGACTTACCAGATCAGACACACCAGACATCGGCTACAGAGCAAATGGAAAATGTTCATTACATTTTTGGCTCGTCAAGTTCATTGTCAAGAAGTTTTGCGTCGGATGACTCATCTTCCATTTTATTAAGGAGTGGGACTACCGATCCTTGAAGAAAAAAAGTCAAAGCCACAGTCTTTTCACAAGCAAATTTTCAATTGTAAATTGTAAACCCAAAGCCAAAAATATTTTAGAGATAACATACTATGTAATGTACTTATATAAAAAATACTTTATAATAGCCTTGTATAGAATTCAAATTCACTGTATGGCAATGTTTTTGAACATTGTTGTTTCCTGAAAATATAATTGAGTTTTGAGAGATAATAATATAATACTGTATACATGTAAAATGTCTTTATATTGTACAGAATACTTACTTAATATTGCATGAAAATATTAAATTTAATCTTTTATTTAACTGAAAAAAGTAGATAAGACTGTATAATTCGTTTGAGATGTTGTGGGTGTAGTGTAATCATTTTGTACTAATATTTCCGGTAAATATTTTTGTACTTTCATTAAAAACACGGAACAGAGAAAATTCATGTCATTTCGCTTTCCCAAAGTTATCTATTTTCTCATTTTCGGTTTAATTTCAATGTTCCACCTGTACATTACAAGGTTTGCAATTAGCAGAAGAACAAAAGCCTTCAGTTGAAATGATAAAATTACTTTGTACGAATCAATTTTCTGTTAGTTTTAGTTTTTCATAGGCTTGCAATACTTTCATCCAAATTAAGTTGAATTATTATTGTAACATGAAACAAGTAATTCTTAAATCGCTCTAGGACAGAATTTTTCCACTGGTAAATAGCATAGCATATCTGCAGTTAGTAATGTACACTTATTAGCAGTAATTTTGTGTAATTTATTGTAGACCAACTTACATAAATTGGTCTATTTGCTGACATTGTTCACAAAAAGCAAGCTGCAATTGAAATATTAGATTACTTCAATTTTAAATCTGAAAGCAAATAGCAATTTTTCTGAATGTACGCTGCCCAGTTTTTTCTTTGTCTTCTTCAAGTGCGTGATGTGCTTGTGCGTTTACTAAATTCATTTAACTTTTGGAAGTTTTCAACATGATTTCCCCTTTAACATTAAAGCTAATTTTAAAATTGATAACTTTCGGTCATAAAATATATGCCCTTCCTTGGTACTACGATCTCGCCCTTTGTAGACTTCGAAATGTTGAAGGGAAGGAGAGATACAAGTGGTTACTGTGTTTCGGGGTGAATCACCTTTATGGAAACATTCAACTTTTGATAGTACTTTGCAGGGCTTTTATGGATGACTATCCTGTGGGTACACTACTCCAGGAATTTGTGGTTCCAATTGGATTTGGATTGTATAGTCTATTTGCTGTGCAATTCCTAATTTATGAAAAGGAGATTCAGATTTTGCTCAATCAAATGATTGACATTAACAGCAAACTAAGTAATTCATATAATTACTGTACAAAACAAGCAGAAAATTTGGAAAACTAATTTGTTTTAATTTTTAGGAAGACTATTCTGGATTTCTTCTAAAGAACGGGATGGTTTGGAACTTTTCATTTGCGTTTATTTTTACAATACCATTTCCATTGTTCTCTTTCGCGTTCCAACGCTTTTCCTTTTTGACAAGTTTAACAACATGTATTCCTACTACCTATTTAAAATGGGACCTGGCTCTGATAACATACTTTTGAGATCTGGGATTTACATTTGGGATTGGTTTACTATGGCTCAGTTTGTATTGTCATCTACCACCTCGGCAGTTATCTTTTTTGTTTCCATAAATAGCAATAAACTTTGGTGCAAAAAAATGATGTATGGGTTTTGAAAATATTGACCTTTGACTTGTCAATTTAATAGCTTATCAATTAAATTGATTTTTTCTCATTTTTGCAGGTACAGCTTAATATTTGCTGAATTTCAATCCAAAGCACTTCGCGAGCAGCTTGTAAATAAATATCGAACAATTCAATTAAACCATCGACTATTCACATTTGTTATGCTAAAGAGAGTATTTCCAATGGCTTTGGCAGCGTGTACTTTGGATCTTATCCTTTTTATATTCATTTTGTTCAAGTTTTTCAATAAATTAGGGCTTGTAGTTGCAGCGATGATTAGTACTGTAATTGTAACGATAATTGTGGCAGCATGGGTTGTCTTGTATTTCTCATTTAAAATGACCGAAAGCTCGCAGGAGTTTTTGAGGATTTTTAGAAGACAAAGGAGTTGGTCAAAAGGTGGAAAGGTGATTTGTAGGTCGTTGGAACCATTGTTTGTCAGGATTGGATTTGCGTATACAGCGACAGAGTCAACAGTTTTGACTTTGTTTAGAATTGTGTTGGAATCAGTTGTTAATTTGTTGATTGCTGTGGACTAAACCGACTAAACTAAATAAAAATGTATTTTTAACAGAAAGAATATTTGAATCAATGAAAGTGAAAAATGTGTGATTGTTACATGATTGATGATTTTAGCTTATAATTGTGGAAATGGTTTCCAAAACATGAGTGTTGGCCCTGCATAAAATTTTCCATCAAATTCATCAATTAATTGCAATTAACACCGTTATGATTTTCTAATTACTTTTTCGTTTAAGCGTATCGTTTAATTTTAAGAAAGCATATTATTAACTTGTGGCTCATTTCATTTAAATAAATGACGATTTAGTATAAAATCAAATCACTAATTTTATCGCCATCATGTCCAGATATCATAATGCAACGACTTCTTTTCCAAAATTAAACTTTGTGCTTATCATATTGTGTTGCACCTTATGGAAATGCTTATCATATAATTTGCATGCATGTTCCCGTATTATGTATGCTTCCGGCTTAACGGTGAATGAATTTCATTCAATCTTAAAAGCGTTGTGTCTCACATTGCCCCAAACGTGAGCAAAACACATAATTAAAGATCTCAATTAGTTAATGAAGTTTGCATGTTTTCATGCACTATTATTTCGTTAAATAGTTGAAAAATGAGGCGGGAGGATTGAAAAGGGAAACGCAACGGAGTCCTATGGAGAAATCGAGTATAGAACGACAAGTGGAGGATGAGGACAATGATTTAAGAATTACGACATTTGCATGCTAATTTACGTGACAATTGCATTACGAATTTGTAGTTTAGGATTTCAGCGGAAAAAAATGTTCTTGGGTGGTCATTTTAGTTTGTGAAGGAGAGCTAAGAAAAACTTAATTGAGTTTAGTTTGAAGAGCAACTGAACATTTATTTGGATATACGCAAAATCTGATTTCGTTAATTTTTAACTGTAGTTTTGAAAGATAAGCTGATTATTTATATTAATAAGCGAGGATATTAGTAAATTTGACTAGATATTTAATCTGAAATCATCATATTGATTAGGTACTTGATTGTTTTCATTTAATTCTTCAGAAACTTTCTTTGTTCTTGAATGAATGAGTACAATTAATTGATTGGCACAAAAATACTAAAGTTATTGAACTGTTTTTGATTAGAAATTAGTTTTTTTCGGTGACAGTAATAAATTAGGAAGTCAGTCGGGTATAAAAAGGATCCAACTTTGACCTTAAAGTCATTAAGATTTTGGAAGTTTGGCAGGTTACATCATCAGCCCAGAAAACTCATCCCTTGGAAGCCGAATTGGAATCTTGGTTGCTTGTGGTCTGTGTCTCTCATACTAATTGACAGGTAAGAAATTTCTTGGAGATTCTCCATATCTTAATTAAGTTTTCAATTGAAAATAATTTATTTGAAAATTAATCCGTTCCTTTTTCTGATTTCGTTTGCAGCTTGTCAGTCAGTCAGTCATTGCATAATTTTTTGAGGGAAGTTTCCAAAGGAAGGAAAAGGCTTATCAAAATGGCTGCTTACTCTTGTACAGCTTCAGCTGCATCTTCTGATGCCTGGACCAAGATTCCACCAGACTTCATGTTTACCATACAGCCTGGAACTTACCTTCTCCGAAAAGATCGGTGGGCTGACCCCAAGTACCATGCAACATTGACTGGAATCTATGACGGATTCAGTGGTCGAGTTAAGTTCGTGTTCGATGAGAGGGATGATGTGCCATATGAGTGGTTGCTCAAATACGTCATGGAGGAGACTGGCGGCCGTGACATTGATACGCTTCATCGCAAGGTGTACATGGCAAGTTTCAAGTTCAAATGTGCAAAGTACAATGAGCGCCTGGAATCCTGCCCTGTGAGGTCAGAGGGAGAAATGATTCGTCTCCAGTTTGAGAATTCATTGGCAGTGATGCTGGCAAGTTTGAACAAAGATTTGCTATTGGTCTTTGACAGTTATATGATGGTAAGTGGTTATCATACTTTAAAATTGTCCATTTTTAATGCATGACCTGTTTAAATTCATATCTATTAATTTTGGTTTTGTTTAAATTTGTTTTCAGGTGAGAAAGGATGCCATAGGGCAAGCTTGGCTCTTGCCAGATCAAGGTGGTCCAGGACCCTCCAAAAGGAAGGCGAATGATGAACCAGACGAGAAGCTGAATGAGAAGAGGATGAGGATGAACTAAAAGATGATGTTAGTAGCCGAAAGGTCAATGGGTGCCGCCGGGGGGTTTGATTTTTTAATGAATTATTTTTATGAATCTGCGAAACCTTGTTAGAAGTGATGAACGGAAGAAATGGGATGTTTTGGATTAATTGTTATGAATTTTTTTCGTGTGATGAGTTTTTCCCACATGTTATCATGAAGAATAAATTATAAAAGTGAAAATTATACGGGCGATTTTTTATGAACTAGTGAATTAATTGAAAGAATAAAATGAGTAGTTGGATTCAATAGTTAAATAATCATGTCATGTCATGTATACTTAAGTTTATTTCATCATAATGTTTTTCAAATTGAAAAAATGACATCATTAAAGTTAACTGGGTAGTAGTTTAAAAAACAAATGTTTTTATACACGCATTTCAACATACATCATAATTTTTATGGCTGTTCTTCTAAAACTTTCCTTTCCACGCCATGTACGCCGCATTGTAGAGATTTACAAAAATTTGTAGAACAGCGAAAAATGTCAAGTGTGAGATAACTGCTAAGAGAAATGTCATCAGAAAGTTTTCCTTGATTGGGGAGTCCGGTTGCTGGAAAGCGTGAAGTGTCTTGTCCAAGCCAACCCAAAAGCCAGCCACAGCCCACATCAAGAATCCCAAAATAACCATAAGAATATCAGTTCCCACCATTCCCTGACAATGAATTTTTTGATTAGTTTCACTTTATTTTAAAGACTAATTCAATCAATTCAATTAATATTTTGTACCATGTAGCCTCCTGCTCTTATCTTAACTGCATTACTGGATTTAAACCCATCCCTATCTATTATGAACATGCCACCAACCAGGATTGCAATGAGGTACATGCAGATAGCTGCCGTTATCCCCCCAAAACCGAAAAGGTTTAGAACAAGTTGAAATACAACCAATCCAAGTGCTGATATGAAAACTTTTAAAGTTTCCTGCTCCTAAAAATTTTTAAGACAAAAAGATTTGCATTTTTTTATGACGAGAAACTTTCGAAATCATAAAAACAGCTAAATGAAGACAAATTTTAGATTTTGTTTTACCATAACTGATCTTTTTGCCATTTTGGCAGTATTTACGGTGTTGACCGCTGGTGACCTAGACTTGTAGGGTTCTTGGGTGCTCGAGGGATATGCTGTCGATTTATAGTTGAATTATTAAATTGACCACTTTTTTATTTCCAAACTAATTCATCATCATACCCAATTCCCATCATAATCATATCACCACCCACGCAGTGCACATTAATTGATTAGCAAATTTGTTTCCACGGCATAGTCTCAAGTCACCCCAAAAAAACTACACACCTAATTTTGGAACCTTTAGTCTCCCAACTTGGTTGATTGTACAAGTAAAAAATTATGAAATATACCATAAAAATTTGCAATTTGCAAATTATGATGATGAAATTTGATCATAAATTCTATAATCATATCATATTGATAAGCTATCATGAAACATGAAGCATGCACATAAAAGTAGAAAATGTTTAAAAAATGATAGTACATAACGTCTTCAGGAAGAAATTAGAAAAAGAGATATAAAAATTCTCAAATTTCCATATCGTAGAAATTTGCATATTATCTGGCATCTGGCGAAAAATTAGACCTTTGCCAGTCTAAGCAGGAGTTTGAGAAATATTTTAATTGATAAAGTGACCATTTTGACCTAAAAAATTATCTGAAAATTTACATAAAGCATTGCTTTTAAATACAAAAGTATTTTTTATCATTTTTGCGTTGCAAATTTTCTGAGGAAATGGCTTCCCCCCGCAACTTTGAGAATCCAGATATTATCTGGCATGATATCCCACCAGCCTTCATACAGAATCTTACTCCAGGTCGGTATATTCTTCGAAAGAGGAATGAAACGGATACCAGATTTTATTCAGTGTTAACCGCAGTCCAGGAACATTCAACGGGTCGTGGGTTACAGTTATTTGTGAACGACCTGCGGGAGTTTTTCTTTTTGGATGGACCACCAACCTGGGAATCTATGATAACCCGTATGCCGCCGTACATTGTTCATCCAGGAAAGCAGATTTCCAAGATGCTCCAGTGTGAGTGTTTGATTCACAATGTGCATTTGCTCAATACTGTGCAAATGGGGAAGGGAAATTTGAGGGGGGATTGGAAGTTTGAAGAGAAGCAGGTTTACAAGCAGATGGAGGCTATAAGTACAATTATTCTGGAGGAATTTGATTGCTATTTAATTGTAAGAATCATTATGAGTCATATGGCATATTTAAATGGATAAATGCTTATGTGGGAGCTGGAAATGCATATTAAAATTTAAAAATTTGTAAAAATTTGCAGGACCAAGATGGAGAAGCCAGTAAGGAGCTGATGGGTTATTTTCAGGTTTTGGATGCGGTGCCAAGGCCAAAAAAAGATGGTAAAGCGGTTAGTTTGGACGAGCTGAGGGAGAAAATGAAGAGAAAAGCCCAAAATGACAAGAAAGATGGAAATGAGAACGACAAGAAAAGGAAGACTGACGAAGATGCTATGGACAAGTAAAAATTTATTTTTAATCTTTAGTTCACCGTTTTCCTGTAAAAATATGAAATTAATTGTACAGCATGTATATTATGATTGTGGGACTAAATGTAATTAAATTTTATAAATGACAAAATGAGAAATCATAAGCATCATTTTTTAACATTGACTTATTTACCAGTCACCATCATCACCCTCTAAAAACTGTTTCCACACTTCTGAATCCAATTCCGACTCGTCAACTGAAGCCACACTTGTCATACCGCTGGAGAGATCAGTTTCTTCATAATCCTCCGGAAATTCAGCATACTCTTCTTCAGTCTTGCTGGTTGCATTATCATTCTGGAGAATTTCTCCGATAACCTTTTCATTTTCATTATTGTCATCCTCATTGTCAAGTTTGCAAAATTTCTTTATCTGAGCCGCAACACTAAATTGTTCATTGGATTCCTCCTCCTCGTCATCATTTTCACCAGCACCCCAAATCACTCTACTCTGATAAAAATCAATTACAAGCTCAGGGTAAACTTGACGAAAGTTGGCAGCCTTGATAAGCACAGCATTTGATCTGTCCAGTTCACTGGCGAGACCCCCTCTTCTTGTGTTCTGTTTGACAACGTAGGTAAGTTCCCCATCGATATTCATCACTCCCTCGACAGATAACGGTTCCATGTTGGCACGCCACTCATCTAGAACACAGTAGGTCTACAACAGAAAATTCAAACTTTGAATTGTCGTTTCCACAAATAGTCGCATGATTTTTTATGCTATTTTTATAACTTAAATCACCTTCACGTTTGACTGGACTTGGTTAGAATCTCCATCTTCGTCGTCGTCTTTCCTTTTTACCGCCCCCGCGACACTCGGTCTCTTGCGTTTCCTTCCTCTGCTAATCCTCTGTCGTGGAATCTTTCCTTCAGCGTAACGCTTCTCGAAATCCGCCAGTAAAGCTGAGCAGTCATCCAAATTTTCAAGAGGTTCCCACGTGTTGGTTGACCTGTAAAGAAACAAGTATCAAATTTTCTTTGCTATTTAGCTTTCACTAATCATTTGAAACAAAACTATTTTCCTTTAAAAAATTCTTCAACTTACACATCCCAGTCCTTCCACTTGATATAGTAGTAAGTGATCCCATCCTCATCAACACGCTTATCATCAATCCTTTCCACAATGTAACGACGCTCAGTCTCCCCCTCCGCCTCCCCATCTTCACTGCTATCATTCTCCCCCTCCGACTCTGACTCCTCCTGATCACTCTCACTCTCCACCATTTTAACAGGTGGCGACGGTGACGCCTTTTCATCTTTAACATTTTTAATTGGCCTACCTTGCCCGTCAATTTTACCTCTCACCAAAAAACGCTCCATTTTGCTTTTTTTAAAGTAAAATCTTTTTAAAAATGCAGTACCTGAAACGGCTATTTCAGATCACACGAATCACACGTGACGTGACCACAACACTCCAAATCAACAAGTTTCTCTGTTGCCTGCCAGTCTGCCACTGCCATGCACATGCATGCCACACTATTGTGGTCTCGTTCAATTCAATACACCAAAGCCAAAGTGAAGGGCAAATCTACTTGTACGAAAAAATGTCTTATGCACAAAAAAGCAATTTACGTCATCAAAACCCCCCAAAAATATTTAGAAATTGTCTAATTTTCATTTATTTCTTTATCAAATCACAGTTAAAATTAAACTAAGGTTAATTTTCATTCATAACTTAAACATAGACATTAAACTACCCAAAAAAGAATCCCCAGAACCACCCGAATTACTACTTTCCCCCGCCTCCTTTCTCCTCTTCTCCTTATCCACCTTCCTCTGCTCCGTACAAACCTTGTGAAACTCGGGATCCCACTTTTTCAACACCTTATCCGCTTCCTTATCCACCAAAAATCCCATAACTTGCTTATGTAAACTAGGCACAGTTAAATTATACTTTAAAATCATTTTATTCAATTTATCACAGTCGGGTCTCAAAGCGTCCACATAATTATCCCACTCCCGTCTCTCCTCAAATGTTAAAGTTTCGTTAAAAATGTGACGAATTTCTGAGAGTTGTCTTTTTAGTCGGCTGACCTCCTCCCTAATTTCCTTTTCCAATAAAATCCATTCTGGAGAAAAGCCATTGTCGATAAGCACCTGATTCAGTTTATGCGTTGTAAAGTCAATGTATGGATTGTATGCATTTTTGCTATTTAATGGTTTCCCCTTCCCATTCAAATTGTCAAAGTCGCCTCGTTGCATGGCTTCTTGGATCATGTCTTCAACAAGACGTTCGATGCCTATTCTGTAAATAATCCCAATTAATTTTAATTATCTTAATTGTAAGATTCCACTAATACCTAATTATAATTATAATTAACTAACCCTGTTTTAATTTTCTTTGCGGCTCTCCGCTCCTTCGCCAAATCCCAAACATCTTGACCACTTGACTTTGTCACCCGTTCCATCCGATGTTCCAAAACATTATCATTAGCTTTCATCGCACGCCATTTTTGATACTGTTTTTCCCTCTGGCGGGGCGTTCCGGAACCAACGCCATCAAAACTTAAATACTGACGATGCTGAGGAGCTGTGTGTTTAATGTCGGGAGATTCCTCATCGTCATCATTTTCGAAATTTGAAGAATTCGAATGAGGATTTTCCCGCCTTTGTTGCTTCCGTTTTTGCTCATAGTAAAGTCCATACTCTCCTTCAATTTTGTGGCGGTTATGACGAAAGTCGGCAAAGTACTTTAGAAAATTTTTGTAGGATGAGTCAACTTCCTGGAATTTGGATGCACTGGCGTCGGGGGAACCGGAATCGGGATGGTATTTCTTGGCAAGCTTGATGTATGCATCTCGAACGGTGGATTCATCTTGACAGTCTTCAGCTACGCCGAGAATGTGGCAATCTTTCTGTAGGATTTTAAATAGAAAGTTAACTGTTGACATTTTGGGGCAATATGAGAATAGTTTTTTAAGTGTGTTTTAAGGTGTATACCTCAAACTGTATTTGTTCCGGAGTTTTTCGGAATTTTTCCTCTTGACTTTGATTGTGAAACGAGGAAGATTGCAAATAAATTGGTGAATTACATGCGCATCGACATGAGGATGACCCAAGCAAAGATGACCATTCACGGGAGATTGACACAATGCCTTTTAAATTGTGGAACATTTTTAACTATGCTTTGTTGAGGTAGCAAGTGTCAATAAGAAAACTATTCAAGTGTACAGTAATTTTTAATTGCAGTCTTAATTTTTTAATTATAAATTATTGCAGAACGGTGGAAACAAGTTCCAGCTCCACCCACGCACTACGCACGCTACAGACTTTTAACAGTTTTTTTAGCTTTGCAATAATTCAAAGTGACATCAAGTTTTTACGCGTGAATTTCAAAGAAGTGGTGTTTTTAACTACCAACTGATTAATAAGTTAGTGAGGTGTAAATTTTTGTGTTTATGTGTTTTTCAGTGACAAAGTTGACATTGAGTTTGATGTTATGTTTTTGGTGTATGTGTAATTAATTGAGTTTGTATTTTAGTGTTTAGTTTATGCAATTATATCAGTGTGGTATCCTCTAAAAGGCAGTGGAGTGAACTTTTCAGTCAGGTATGTTTACCATATTAATGTATGTAACGAATTAAGTTAACCTTTTTTAAACCCAAAACTTCCGGTTCTCCAAACTTTTCTTAGTGAAAGAACTGCTGCGGAAAAGATGTACATGTGCCAATGTTTTTCTCTGACTTGTTTTTGTTTTTTTCTTGGCTTTTCATGTGATCTCTCCATTCATTGACCTGCCTACTACTGCACCTGTCTTACAATGTAGACTCTACATTCTATGCAAATTCCTATACATAGTTGATAGTATGACTATATTTTAAGCATTTTGCTGTATAGGATGTCTTCATCTCCGTTTTAACTTAATATTTTGCACAGAGATGGTTATAATCAGAGATCAAAAGCATCAGACTCATAAATGCAACCAGATTCATAATTCATAAAACTGCTTATTTTGCTGCGCATAAAAAATCTTCATACTATTTTAATAATTCATTGTTGCAAAATTGAACAATTGCTTGGAACAATACATTTTATTTCTTAGTAAAAGATAAGTACAAAAAGTATGGTCAGGTCAGTATTTGCCTGCCTATTTACATAATATCATATTATAAAATTGCTTTCCATATGAATATTACCTCCGAAAAACTAACAATAAGGTAGAAAATACATGTGCAAGTGGAAATCCTAAATAATAAGTGGTTTTTTTGTAGTAGTACCACTCAAAAGAATGGCTCTTTTAGAAAGAGAGATCTATATGGAAAAAGGAAATAGCACAACAACTTAATGTAGTACTAAACCTTGTACATTGTACTATTGTCAGTGCCTATTCTGCGGTGGAAATGGGTGGGAAAAGTTCCCAGGTAGGACCGACTCAAACAGGCTGTACCTTGGAGA
>JAQFXM010000603.1:0-45588 GCA_034693345.1 Entomobrya multifasciata | reverse complement strand
CAAATTTAATTAGAGAAACGACTGCACAAATGCATATAAATTATTATATGACACGTATATTAACGAAGTTTTGGACTGATAAAAGTTAAAATGCGACGTGTGCTCTCGAATGTCACTTTTTAGCACAAAACGCCTTGTGAACTATTCACTTGTGGTCCATTTTTTATGAATAAATAGATCTCCAAATAATTATGAAAATCACTGACATCTTTGGTAGAATAGATATAGCTGGAATTTTCCCACTTATTGTTAGTGCATCAATGCATGTAAGCTTATTCAAGCCATATAAAATATTTTTCGGATATTATTTCTGGAATTTAAAAGTCAACTTTTGTGTAACTCAATTAAACTCGTGATGTATGTAGAATGTGATCTTACTCATCTTGCTTGACTGGTCGTAACTCCTGTACACATTCCATCAAATACTTATTATACGAAGTCTATGGATGCATCCTGCATGCATGCATTGTACGAACTTTTTTCAAATCAGATTTTACGACAGACTTGATCTCTCATTTTAGAATATTGTCTGATCAATTTTCTAACGGATCGTGAATTTGTTGTTATAGTAGATTTACCATAATGTTTAAACATGAAGATTACATACTCCAAGCTGTAAGAGTCGCGGTTTAAGAATAGCTATACATTTTTTTATGAATTAAATACTGAATACCTTCTTATAGGTTTCAATTTCAATGCATGTTTATACGCGTCCTTTTGATGAACGTGCCACAATACAGTCCCAAAAGACCAGTGGAATCGGTAAAGGGTTGGTAGTTGGTTGTTTCCCCATTTTACATGAAACTGTTCTTTTTTGTTAGAATGTGCTACAAATATACAATATACAGACTATGTATGGGTACATAATTTTATTATTACTACGCCCCACAACGACTACTTTTCATCATGTACAACCGTACAACTACTATAACAATAAGAAGTACAACATTTAAATGTCAGCAATATCGATTAAGACTCATGGTCTGATGATCTCATTGAAAGTTGGAAATGTCACAGGAACATTACGTTGTCCTGGAGCACCTTCCCTCTTTGTTCCCTCATTGTTATTATATGCTTTACATAGGAATGATTTTATTCTTCATTTTTACTCATTCTTCTTTTTTTAGCTGGGTTGTGCCACCCAAAGATATTCTTCTTCCATTTACTACCGACTTATTATACTTTATATCCCTCCATCCTCCTTCAAAGCATTCTTCTACAACTCGTGGGAAAAGGTCTCATGATGTAAGTGGTGGTGGTGGCAGTGGTTCGTATATTTTATGGGGTCCTACAAAAAAACGCTTTTGCCGCATTCATAACATTATGATATTTGCAGTAAGTGTCAACGATCCATTCTGCCTAGAGAGCTGTGTGCTATATGTTATGCACCAGCTTCCTATTCAATGAGCTCACATACACAGGAATGTTCACACAACGAAAATATGCGGTGATGATGGTGGCAAGTGGTGAAAACTGAACTTCAACATCGATGTTAACTTTGAACGTTCCAAAAATATTAAAATACATAAAATGAAAGTACAAATGGTGTTCTACCAAGTAGATCATTTTCATTAAGAAACAATCCTCCAAGTACAAAAGAACATCATGTGGAGACGGACAGACGAACCCGCTACAATCAGTTATAGCTGTGAAAAGGTCTTTGGCTTCGAACTAATAATGAGTCATCTAATGCCCATGCCTTAATTCAATGTTATATTCATATTCAACATTATCAATAGATATTTGTGGTGTCCAGCTATTCTTCATATAATTTTCTAGCAAATTAAGTAGGAGATAAATGTAATGAGCACTACGAATCATTAAATTTGTTTGCTGAGCTCTCGGGATTGAATAGATGAATATCCAGTTATGGTAAAATGCTTGATCTGCAAGACAACATATGGCTCAATTACAATCAACTAACACCCCATTAAGCGTTTATGCTTCCTTTAAATTTTCATTCTAATATAATGATCATGTCTTTATTCAATTTTATGCAAACATACATGTATCAGACACACACTCACATATTCACATACAAAAGAGAAAGTACTACCTTTAGAATTTTTCTCTACGTTCTTCAAAATTATGTGCAAAGGTTTTTTGTATAGAAATGTGTCGATAATTTAATGTCAACTATCTATTAAAGTGTATTGATACGACACGAGTACTTTTTAAAAGTCGATAAACCGTGATTAATAAGGCGTGGATAATACCAACAGGCGTTGTTGAAACTGTCAATTTTAAACTAAAATATACGATGACAGTGCAAAGTGTAATCGTACTTCATGGCGTAATGTGAAATATGTTTTAAAACTTTTTATAAATTTTATTAAAGGTTACATTTCAATCTATTGAGATGCAAGCATAAGCTAATCATAGTGCATACTAAAATATTGGAATCTAAACCCATGGCAACCCATTAACAATTTTCTTCCCCGCAAATATACTTATTTAAAAGCTTCATTTCATGTTAACTGTGTTTTACAGAAGGTCAACCAGCGAAATACCATGTTCTGGTGTTGTAAATTCTTTCTACAATATACAATTGCATTGTATTCCATTTCGTTAGAAACGAATACGATTTTTTGACTTTACGATCATGTAAAAGTAGGAGATATTGAAAAACGGACGTAGGTATCATAACAACAGATATTGTGATTGTTACATTAATATTATTACATATTATCTTATGTGGTTCTTGATTCATGACTTTGGGTAAGCTCATGAATAAGTCTTTATGTTTGACATGAATTATGAATAGAAGCTGTAAATGTTAGCAAAAAGGCAAAATGCACACGTTTATTGTGCCTGGGTTGCTGTTGCATGTTGGTGACTGATGTTCCTGATACAAGCTTATCTTTTGATACAGGCTGACAAGACACTGGAGCAAGAAAAATCTCTCTGAAGCTCAAACCTGGTTATTATCGTCGCTCGCTGGCATTGTATATATCTGTAATTTCCTACCTTCCAACTTCAAACAGACATAATATGAATCTCTTCCTCCATAAAGATGCTGATAGTATGTAGCCTTGACTGTACATTTGATAGTACAATCTAGGAGCCTTCCAAAACGTAATTTATAATCACTACTAATAATACTACTATTGAACACTACTCAGAATGATGCCCGAATGTTTTTTCCCACAAAAAAAGATATAGTATATGTGGGACATTGAAACGGAAGGGAAATGAAAAATTGTGTGCAATCAACCAAGAGCCAGTCATCATCACTGTACTGTATACCTATTTGAATGCATGATGTTGTAGGATTTCAGGATTCATAGAATCACTTTAAGTAGGATTTAGATGGAAACTAGTTTTTGTTTTCATACATATTACTTTTTGAAACAACAACGGAATTATAACTCACAAAATATTCTACAAATAAATCTAATAGTATTTACTGTATGTTTAATCCAATTGCAGCACGGCATATGTTAAAATTATGCTAATGAAAAGGAACTTTACTTTTTATAAGTTTTTCTCCAATTTTTCTCACATGGATTTCATTATTTTCAAACATAGGAAACATTTATTTTTAAATTGTAAGTCACTTTATAAGCATTATCTCAAACGTCAATTATCCATTTTATTTAGTGTTATGAAACTATTAATATCAATAGTAACATCATCATGGGATGATTTACCATGTAAAAAATTCCAAGTCACAAAACAATTTTGTTTACTATAAACGCATACTTAAATGAAATGAACCTTAAATAAACTAAATACTTTGCAGTAAACACTTTATTTGTTCATTTTACCAATGCGACTCTACCATACCACAAGGAGGGGAAATATCTATCCCATTTTGCATTTTTATAAACACGAAAGCACGAAAACGAAAGTCTTTGCATTATGTATGTATTGTACATACATATTATGTACATAGTAATAATAGTTCCAACAAAACTGATTTTTATGACAACAAACTTCATCTTTTCGTATGAGGTTTCGCAAAAATCTTTCATGAAAAACTTCAACAATAGATATGAACATTTCATTTCATACCGGGTAGTAACAATCTATATGCTTACAATAAGTTATATTAACTTGTGGTTCTAGTAATTCTTACAGTAAATCTTATAGGCATACAACAACATGGGAATAACAGAAGAAACATGCTGCCGCTGTGTTATTACTGATATTATTTAAACTACAGGCCCATCAAAGCACATCATTATGCTCTCCTTCCAGCCAGCATCAGCAAAAAAAGCAAAAAGAAAGTGGTATATTACAGTCATCATGTGTGTGGGTGAGCATTAGCAAAGCAAATGTAGTAAGTAAGCACGTTTCAAGAATGTTGAATAAAGCTTTACTTCTTTGTAAACTTTGAGCTCTTAGGACGACGGCGATCATTGTGTTCCCGAAAAATGAATCTGAGCTGATATTCTAAAAACTTCTACAAATATTGTAATTTATGTACTAATCGTCTTAAATAAAGCGAGTGTACTTTATATGCCTAAAAATTGATCCCGTGAATAGAAAATGTAACATTTTAGCATTTTTTGGTACTGACAGTCATATAAGTATGTACTTATATAAGTGTATTACCTCAAAAGGATAAACTTTTCAATGGAAAAATGTATAATAGACTATCAAGCAGCAGTTTTTAAAAGATTTAAATAGTAAATTGGATCAACAAAACCTGCAAAAAAAGAATGAAAAAACTCAACTAAATTGTTTGAGAGCACGTTTTAGAGCCAAGCTAGGTATATGAAAAGTCCTTGTACGTTGCTTGACATCTAGAGAAAGTAGTTTGAAACTCGAAATGAAGTGTATCTTCGAAGAAAAGGGGGAGACACTACAGGGTAAACGTTGCCATTCAAATTCAAACACACTCCGTATAGCATATTTAGTTACATGAAAGCAGTACAGTAGAGAATGGAGAAAGCTCGGAACAAAGTCAACCAAAATGTTCTGCACTCTATCGTACGAATGAAGAACTTGAACGATACAAGTCGTGGCATTTATCAAGCTTCATAAACTGCCTGCATAGATAGCAGCACAGCTTTACATGCAACAAAGGGAAATAAGTAGTTCAACAGAGTAACAACAAGGCAACTACTTTGCAAGAGAACAGTTTACTGGGGAAACATGATATGAGTTTTAAATAAAACCCTAACTATATTTGGAATATAATCAAACATTAATGTGCATTGTGTGCATATAGAAAAAAAAACAATAGATTTTGCTTAAAAAATGTTAAAAGCAAGAAAATCAAGAAGAAAGCAAGAAAGATAAGTTTACTACAAAATGCAGATATCGTGCAGCTTTTACTCTTATCTTTTTAAAATAAAAATTGTTGACTGCCTTTGTTTGACAAACTTGAAGATAAAAATCGTCTAAACTATTGATATGAGATAAGAAATCTTTGATTTAAGCTTTTTTTCAAATCTTACCTCCACGTCAGGTTTGTATTGGACCACTTCTGCCCCTGAACAATGAATCTACGATGGCGAGACCTGGAGTTAAACTGACCCGTCAGGATATCCGGTACGCCACATCGTGGGGTTCTTATCAGCCTCATAGTAGCATCATCTATCTCGCCTGTTACTGTGAGATTAGCAAAACTCTGGAAAATATATCGTTATTCAAACAAATTATCATTATTATCTTCATAATAGCATAACGCCCATTTTCGTCCAGTCACTCTTTACATGCAACATTTTTTTGCCTTGTCATCATCAACGAAAATTAGCATACAAAGCATAAATAAAAGTTTAATATGAAATATTGCTTGATCACACCTGGAGTTCACGAATTGCCTCCTGCATTCGTTCTTCCGTCACCTGGTTGCGAATTTCGAAGCCGGACTGTGGTAAATAGCCAAACTTCAAGAGGTAATGTTGCTGCAAAGAATAAAAAAATGAATAATATTATTATGTTGACGCATGATATGATTGACGGAACTTGGCTTCATCAAAGCATGATTTTTTTTATGGGAGACGGAGATTTTAGCAGGTTTAGCCTGGCATAAAACAAATCTTTCATCGTCGTCATGTAGACGTAACACCCATTTAATTCAAAGTGAAAAGTCTGAGAGATGTAATTATTGTATAGGCCTCAAAGGAACGCCTCAGTCATTATTCTGTCAAAAATGACGAACCACTTCTCAATTACGAGAACAGAGGCAGTGCGTGCGTTATGTTTATAACAATATTGTAGAAACTTTGTGTAGTGTTGATGAATGTATGATAATGATATAGGTTTTTGTATCTTGTGTCTACATTATACAAACTAAAGAAAATTATCTTGACGATAACGATGTCACTTATGATGCGTACGTTATAAACACAACACATATCGCATCATCATCATCGTCACAGTAACTCATTTAAAAAAAATAGATTTTCAAGTAGTAATGATGTTTTTTTAAAGCAAAAGTCATGAATGTGTCTGGTGTGTAGGAAGTGATGGTTCTGTAGGGTGTAAATTATAATCATTTCTAGTTAAATAGTAAGAAAGCGAACTTAATATTCCTCATAAATTATATCTTAAAACACTCATTTTTTGAATAATGCAATAATATGCAAGTTATGCAACACACAAATACACACACATATGCATAATGTGCACAGAGATATGTGTATTATGTACATATTCAAGTGACAAGACAATAAAGACAAGATTCATTTTTTATCTGAAGAACCCCTCGCACAACATACAAGAAAAAACACGCCTCATCTTCGTCGTCATACTGTTTATGAATGAAATGAATATTTTAGTTGGAAAATGTGTAATCTTGAGTTTTGGCAGTGCCGCCGGAGGAGTAGGAGGAAGACTTATGAATTCTTCAAAAAGATAGACAGTGAAGCGGAAACATTTGAGACATTTGCAAGATTATTTCTTCCCAGTTGGTTATCTCGAAAATTTTCGGAGAAACTGAACATGAACTGGGTGTACTTAAAAGTGAATATGGAGGCAGTTTATATTCTAGACATGCATGCATAGTTTACTTACATTAGATACTTATTTTACAATTTGTGAATAGTCAAGAGTCAGAGTAGCACAGATCCCCATATGGATACCGGGTATCGAGTACCCTGTGGATAAAGTTTTGCTGCTGTCGGCTTATAATTATGCATGACATTCTTTCTCATCAAACTAAAAAAGAAAATGATTATTAGCTACACATTTTTTGCCGCTTTTAATAAGATAAGGGGAAAGACAAGGTACTCACTCCATTTAAGAAAATGAGGAGAGGGAGTATAATATAAAACTAATGAACACAAAATTGTATAAGAAAATGTCAAGTGGTTCACATTCACAAAAGAGCAATATTGTAATTACGATTTCAGAAATGAGGATTGTTTTATCTTATGCCTTGTTACGAGTTCTGGGAACTCTGACATTTTGAATGGAATGCGTATATGCGTTTGATGCACCAAAAAAGTGCAAGTGTGGAATTCTAATAAGTAGTACAGTAAGCCATAAATAAGCAATGTGCTCAAGTTCACTTGCATGTCTGGCGGTAATGCGGTGTTGCTGTAATGAGAAAAAGTAGCACGATGCGATGCCCAACGCTAATATTAAGTATATGCAATATTATTATGGTATTTTTAATGTTGGCACCAAGTAAATATACGTAGCAAGTTAACTATTATTACGCTCTTGTTAGCAATTATGCGTAGTGATTTCGTATAATATGTTATTTTAAGAACTTTAAAAAATCTTCTTGTTATTGTCTCGGGTAGAACTTCGAGGAAAAAAAAGACAAACGACAATGAAATAAAAAATAAAATAAAATAAAAGTTTCTATTGAAATGAAATAAGTATGTATGCAGGTTTCCAAATAATAACTTTGTAATTATTGATGAAACGTTAAATTCCCAGTAATTGATTTAATACAGGTATGTGCACATGCTTGCAGTTATGATAGCAGTGTATTTGATTGTCATTATTACATGATTGATGGTGTGTATTTCTGTACTAAAGCATTTAGGCTTATACATATGAAACGCATTTGAAAGTTGAAATACTTGAAAACTTTGACGACATTTGTAGGATGCAACATTCAGACCATTTATATTCCTGAACTAATTGTGAATGTATTGGGCTATACATGGAGTTGCATTTGCATTGTGGTTTAGTTGAAGTTGAAAGTCTCAAGCTCTTCCCGAAATCCAACGTCCATAAAACTTGTCATAAACTCTAAATATACATTCAGCGAATTCGAACGTTATTTTGCAAAAAAAAACTTAGTTCCGTTGCGTGGACCTAGTCCTGCGGTCCAAGTCCGGTAGTGTGGAAATAAAGTCCGACACCTAAAGTAGGGAAGACAGTTCTTGTTCTGATTTTTCTGGGTATTATAGTGTGTAGTATTAAAGTGAAGTGATTAGTTTTACGAATAATTAATATCGTATTATAATAGCAGTTCAATATTGTCGCCACCATTAAAGTAAATTCTTAATTGTTGTTTCTTATTCTGTCTGTAGGAACTACTTGAGTAAAATTGGAAGCTAACTGATTAGAACGAAAAGAAAGTCCCTCAATTTCAAGGATTTTTCAACAGTTTGTTTTCGATGGCTTCAGCGGCATCAAGTGGAGGGTCAAAGGATTCTAAAGGCAAGTTAGTTTGATAATAAAGTACATGTGCAGTTAAGGCTAACTGTTTCCCCCACTTGCTGCAAAATAATTACGTATAGCCATCTCCAGTTTTGGTCGTAAATATTGACAGTTAACGGTATACTTTCAGAAATGATGGACAAAAACAATACTGGCGTTGAAAAAGTTAAACTGAGACTTGCCCTGGAACCGGGAAAAATATATCGATTTCGCGTGGCAGCAGTAAATGTTGCAGGAAGAGGCCCTTGGTCGGAGGTATGTATTTCTGTACTACATCGTAACAATACTATTAGCGTAACTCTTGAGTTGTGGATCAAATTGTTGTCACTGCACTGTAAATATAATGTAATACAAAGAAGTCTTGTCGAAAGGCTTACGAAATCTTCAGACAGCAAGAGATAAACGCTTGCAAATTGTATAACAAGATGAAATTCATTTTTATGAAAAATAACGAGTGCCAGGTTATGTCGAATTTTATTGAACCATTCTTAGAACTCAACAGAAACAGTTTACTTAAAGTAATTACGTCGATTTGATCCCCTACTTGACTAACATGACTAACATGACTGTACTGGAGATTATTTGTAAAGTTACATAGTATCACTAACGGTGTCAAATTATGCTATGTTACATCAACGTATATTTCCAAACTTTATGACTTATAACTGTATAATGATTACCAATATTACCATGCATGTATTATGAATAGGTAAGCTATTTTAAAGTCCCAGAACCGGAGCCTCTACCTGTCCCTACAAACATAAAACTAACAGCAATGAAACACGGAGTAAAGGTTTCATGGGACATGTCACCAAATGCGAAGGGTGTCAAGGAATATCGAGCCTTCGTTGCGGTAAATTCTGAGGAAGGTCCAAAGGTGAGTATAGACTAATAACAATGTAATCAAAAAACGTATCCAACACCTTATTGGTAGTATAAATGCCTAAGTTATTTCTTCTAATAGAGTGAATTCAAGTTCATGCCGATATACACTGGCCCCAGGAAGTATTTCGCTATTCACAAAGACACGATTGAAATGGCCGCCATTGATGTAAGTGCAGGAACGCCAGCCATTCTCCTGCGAGTTGTTGCGAAGTCTGACATGGGATATGGTCCAGCTATTCACATCCGTTGTCTCAAAAATTGGAATTAATAAAATGAATGGTCTGATAATATTAACTGCCGATATGATATAACCGTCTAAATAAATGCGTATGTTTACCGTTTCTAATTTCTAAAAAAAAATCGTTTTGTTTTGCAAAAACTGTTAACATACAATTCAATCCCAATCGAATTATACAACTGCAATATTCTGAGATTTCTGTATCATCGGGTAAATGTAAACGTAAAGTTTATTGTCAAATAATGTCTAGCTTAACTGTTGAAACTTTTTCATTTTTAAACAAAAAATACCTAACCAGGGCCTCCTAGTAGAATTTATAACTTTGTCAGCCTGCCACTTTATTTGTTTTTGTATTTACGATTATGATCACTTCTGCACCCATCCTTTTGTACTGTAAATGTTTATTATAGTCATTTTGACATCATAAAAGCCCCGCCATTCATATTATATTGCTAGATTTTCTGGATAGAAATAAGTTTGAGAATTTAGAGTAGGATCAGCGTATGTCAAAAGCAAACGCAATATCAAACCATTTTAAGTGGACAATAGCACTTGGTTAGACTTGATAATGTGATATATGCATATATACTTTACAGTTGTCTTAAAAATAAAATGGGACAAAAGTCATCGTCACCGAGAAAGCCACCCGCTGTGATTTTACTCCCACCATATACTTGTGTGACTCATATTGTCAAGATGATGCTAACTTTTTTGGTTGGAGAAAGACTGGTACAATGTGTGTATTCAGTATACTATTTCATAGGAACATGGAAAGATCATGGTTTATTTTACATCTTCTATGCGTATAGTAACCTCTTTGCACACATCATTATGCAGCTGTCGCTTCTGGAAGGAAAATAATATGGCAGTAGTCACACAAACTTTCAGAACTAGTAGCTCATTTTTACAACTATTTCCATATAAGGAATTTCCTACTCTACCGAAAATGCACTAATAATCATATCATTCACTTTCATTTCACTCCATCTTACACACACACAGTTTTTATAAACGTTTAACGGAAGTAACCCAAAAATATTGCATTACACTTGTGCATTGGCAACAAAACATCATCAGTTAAATGTTGTGTCTTGAAACTATGTAGGTATGTATGTACTTACAAAGTGAGAAAAGGCCGGAATGGAGCTCAATGAACTACTATTCTCTCATGAAAAAAAAACAAATCCATCGATGATTTTTGAAGAAGAGTTTTTTAAAAGCGTATGTTTGGCAAAATGCAGAGGAAGGAAATTGCATTTTGGAAGTACCTTGCAAACAGCCATGTCAAAAGGATTATTGCTCATAAAATATTTTGCTCGCTTTTTCTTCCCAAGAAATAACTGTAGCTATATAATAGACTTATGTATATTATGTGCCAATATATTGCGATGCCAAATCTGTTGTGGTTGGACATAAAAAGGAACATGTTTTACATTTATAAGCCTCGTTATTCGTCTACGAGTGTACTGATATTAGCCGAAGGAGAAAAAAAAATACTGACTAGTATATTCAAAGAACCGAGATGCAGATATTGCAGATACGTATGAAAATATATAAAAAACAGATCATAAAACAAGTTTGTGAACACCATTTTATGCGACGATGTTACCTCGTCCCCTACATAACTTTTATTACAGTTACCGTAATAACTTGAGTATAGACCTGCCTCTAAAAATAGCAAATGCTAAATGATATGCGAAAACAAATTATTTAGAATTTTATGGATATCGCCACAAATGTGAGATTATATTGGCAATTATTTATTTTTTCTTAGAGAGACCGCCATCCAAAATTAAAATACAACTGAAATTGGATATGACAAAAGAAATTAAGATTTTCCTTACTTACCATAAAAAAATATCATGGCATTCATTATGCAGGTGTTGTTGATTATGAATTGGGATTTTTTTACGAGTTACTTTATTTATGTGAGCCAAATTTTGTGCAGACAGCTAGCTAATATGCAGGCCAGGTCAATATTTTCAACTTTATGATTTACAACTTTTTGCCTTATGCGACAGCATTTTTGCACAGTTTGATGCAATTTTAAACTTATAAGAGAAACCGTATGGCATGGCCAATAAATGATAAATAGAATGATGCCTTGTGTGGCATTTATTTCTCTTCCCCAGGGACGATGCGACGGTACTTAATATTATATAGCTTAGCCGCAGTCTGCCACCCAACCATTGATAAATATTCACTGCAAAATGGTGATGATATCATCATCCAGCATCTCATCTCTTCTGGCTTCTTTCTTTCATCGTTTTCCTACCAAATGAAATGGTAACGCCAAATTTAAATTTGCATAATTATGATATATCTTCCAACCAGATCCTATTCAATCCTACAGACAGTGCGCTGTGTGCTAAAAAAATTTCATTCTGGCCAGATTGCAATTTGCAATTCTGTCATCTGCTTCTCTGCACTGGGGCGTAGCATACAAATGTCTCTATTTTTCATTTATTTTTGCAGCAAGT
Organism: Entomobrya multifasciata; assembly: GCA_034693345.1. Taxonomy (NCBI): domain Eukaryota; kingdom Metazoa; phylum Arthropoda; class Collembola; order Entomobryomorpha; family Entomobryidae; genus Entomobrya; species Entomobrya multifasciata. Next base: position 33,414 of record JAQFXM010000603.1, on the reverse strand, counting down.
TATTTCAATTTTCAGTTTCATTGGGCCTTGAATAAAAAAAATGTAGTGGCTGGTGACAATGTTTGGGCAATATTGTCTGTTCACTTAATAAAAATAACTGATAGATTCCAAAATAAGATTTCAATAGGCATAAGATTAATGATTTGGCTTGAATTTAAGGATTTAGGAAACTCAACATTCTGTGCGTGCAGCGAAAAAGATTTGATCATTTCCAAACTGTATATTCCAATGCCAATAGCAAAGTATTATGAAAACACATGTATCTCTCAAGCTTGTTGAGTTAGTTTAGTAATGCAGAATATTACCGATGCAATTCCTGGTTTTCCATTTTTCGCCACCACCAGAAGAAGGTTACTGACATCACCGGATGTATGTATAAAACATTTTGTTTAAACGCACAGCAACATGTTCATGCCAATATTTTGTTGAATGTGTCCATATTTCTCAGACAAAGATGTATGTTATCATTTATCAGATAAACATATGCACGCACATATGTGCATTTACTATATTAATGTTGTAAGTTTTGAATTTGGCAAGTAAACAGTTCCCAAGATTGTGCCAAACACATTATGCAAATAGCTAGACATCAACACCACAAACGTCACCGTCACCACTGTACAACGTATATTGCTTGGGAGATGGGAGTTGTGACAGAGATCCCAAATCAGTTTTAATGAATGGAGTTGGTCCAACCAAATTCAAGTTTTGTGTGAAGATATGCTCAATTTATTTAGGTAAATGTTAACCATCATATTTTAAGCAAGTACAAAGCAAAAATGGAAATGCAGTACAATAGTCTGGTTGATTTTTCATATGGATGATGGATATCATTAGATTTGGCATTGCCGAATGGCTGGGTGTCAAATCTTATTTCAAAGGATGTAAAACAAAGATAGTTTGTAATCAGCAAAAAATGATAGAAATGTTCAGGTTAAAATAGCAGTAAATAAATATATTTTATGTGCATACATGTTGCTTAGTTGGTGATTTATGCATTGCAGATATCCAACTATATTACCAAATATTACCAACTAGTCAGAAAGTATTCTAAGGTATTTCAGTAAATGAACCACTTAAATGTTTAATAGTTGAATTTATTATCTTTTTTTGGCAATTATAATAGAAAACGTAACATGAAGACAAACAACATGGAAGATACTTTTTGAAAGTTGTGTTTAAACTTTGCTGATACTTGTGCGGATAAAAGTTTGTCATTTGTTTTATTATCTTGTAACACACGCGTACACTGATTAGGGTTGTTTAAATTGCTACAAAAAAAACTGTTTTTCTTTCAGTAAAAACATGTTGCGTTGTTGCACAATAAAAAATAATGAGTCTGTGGATCCTCTCCACTTTTCTCTTAACTCTCTGAGGATTTTTGTTCGTTCGTTTCACTTTTAATGATTTGTTTGTCTGTGTCGATATTTACGACCAATCTGGAACGCAATGCCTTCTCTTTGTTTCTCCTAAACTTTTACACAACTTTTCGACTCATGTAGATATACAAATGCTTATATTATGCAATGCATACCATATACATACCTATTACCTATTATATAATGAATCGGATAATGGATAAACCTGTGTGCAACAAGTAACATATATAAAATCCATAACCACAAGCCCGATTTTAACGCTGTTGTACATTTTTTGCTGAGTAAAAGTATCAAAGTAAGTAAAGGTATGTAGGTAGAATGTAGACTAATCCCTTCGGCCACAGGATGTGTAATGAACAAAAGTAAGGGATTTGTGGAAAAGTGATGATGTAGTGATTTTGTGGCTTCACAAAAATGTCTTCATGAAGCATACCTACCTATTTAGTTGTTGCACTATAGCTGTGTTGCGGGCACATAATGATTGATTTTATTTGCTTTTTCAGACCTCGTTTTTAACAACAACATAATCAGTAAATCTGTTTTAGGTAAAAAGATGAGGTCATTCCTTCCTATTTTCCGCCGTCGGACCGAATTTAGGCACGTTCTGCTTTTATTATCATACTATTACTCTTGCTGCTCTTGTAGACTAACAATTTGCATACATTTAATTTTAGTGGAGAGCATTGTCAAACAGCTTGCGACGACTGCTGTCAAGTTTTCTTACTTTTCCCCTTTGGGACCAAAAAATGTTAAATTTTGCCTGAACTAGGAAGCAACAATATATTATAGTGGAATGTTAGTAATAAGTAGCAACTTAAAAATGCGGATGATTGCAGTATGCTAAAACAAACAAATCCCATTTTTGGTGAGGAGGACAAACTTGCAATACTATTTATTACCTTTAAGGTCAATAGTGTCGAGCTAGACTGTAGCTATGTGTAATTACCCAACCTAAAATACAGTGAAACAAATAACCTTGTTGAAAACATGATACGACGTGAAAAAATAATGTCTGTCGTCTCAAGCTTATAAAGGTAACATTTTCATAGAATTTTAAAAATTATTCCTATAAGAGTGCGACCTACCTCTTAGAGACTTTTTTCATTTATGGAAGAAAATGTTTATTAAAAAGATACCGATGGTGTCGCCGTATTTTGTGTAGTGATATGTTGATGCTTTCAGCTACTTGGTTTTTTCCGCCTATCAACTTCTCTTGCATACTTGTTTCTGTATTCTGTAAGCGTGATTTATTGACAAGCTAAATTCTCACTTGGCAAAGTCAATTTGTACTTGTTTTGTGTACAAGAAATATGTAGATATTGAAGGGTTGCTAATATGAATTTATAATGTTAAGAGATTATTTATTAATTCATTTCGCAAAAAAAATATCCGCACCCAAATCCCCGTAAGAACAGTTGGCGTACTTGCTTCCGGTGTTTTTTTAGCATTCAAATTTTATGCTACTTTTCACTTCATTTATTTCAGCATTTCTGGCTTCAATCTTACGGTTGACTTAAAGTAAATATAGTTTCTAAATTACGCCCATGTCTCCTGTCATATCATTTTTTAAACATGATTTTACTTCTTTACGTTTTGCTTGGTCAAACATGTTTAAATTTACTCTAAAAAATTCTTGCAATTAATAATGTAGTTTTCAGTACTCAGGACTCAAATTATACTTTCATTTAAAATTATACATATTTTGTGATACACGAGCTGTTGAGATTTATGTATACAATTTATACTGTTTTAAAATTTAACATTGTACACATACACGTTTGCATAGCAACAGAATCTCACGAAGAATTTAACAAGAAGTTTTATGGATAAATTGCCAAGATCTATCAAAAGGAGTACGCAACAAAGACAATACAGCGACTATTTGCATCTCTCAATGGGGGACTTTTCATCACCAATCTGCATTTTAGTAAATGAATTCTTGTCAGATGAGTGAAGTGGCGTACGTCTGAAGACAAGCTGATTCACTATTTTCTTTCATTCATGCAAATATCCAAGTCACTAGTCAAATAACTGAATGAATACTGATTCTATTGGAAGACTTTGTCTGTCAAAGATAGAAGCAAACCCAAACATCCCATGTTGTTAATAAAAAAACTTTAGATTTTCCAAAAGAATCTACTTCCATTTACCAAGTTTGGAGAGACATAATCCAGCTTATAAGTTTGAAAGAGTTTCAATTTCAATGTCCATTGTGTTTTATATCATATATGCACATAAATATGCATATATATGTTTGCACGTAGGTATATTTGTTAGTCTTCACTTTTCACACATTCTACACCTTACAAAAAATCGTGCCAGATTTCATTAATATTACCGCCTATTCAGTAAGATTCATAACAATATACTCGCAATTAGCTTCAAGAACGTTTTAATTTTTAATCCCGGCAATGTTTGCATTATAAATGACTTTTTTTAAATCCCCAAAGTAAAAATTTGAAAGAAGTCAGAACCTTCATAAGCATTTTCTCTATCATAACATGTATAAAATGTAGAATATACACATCTTGTAGCTAGGAACTCAATCAAAATTTGATTATAAAAATTATGCATGTACAAATTGAGAATTCACAATTATCCTCCACCCTCCCAGCATTCATTTGTTTCTAGCAATTAGATTGTAAGATAATGATAGCAAAAGAAATAGACAACAATCATTTTACACAAACATGCATGCATACGCCCGTCACAAAGAATAATTTAATTTTTTATGTAGCTATGCAATTTTTAAATTTGTATGCACCCTTCGCCTTCTTATAGCTGCTGCATCAGTTGGTTTACAGTGGTCGATTACGCAATTCACTACGCTACCTGACCCAACTTTTCAAGACCACTCTTCTTGAGGCTATACCAGTGAAGTTTCAAGAGCCTTTTATGAATGACAGTGGAATCGAACAATGCCTTACACTGACGCACAATCGACAACGACATACTTGATTTGATACAAGTTGATGAACTGGCTCGCCGTCTGGGAACTACCAATTTTGGATTCGTCATGGAAAACAAGGCCTTATTTTTGGCTAGAAAATTATTTCTCATAATAGCAAGCCAGTAAGAAAGTCCATTCATGTCACAAAGTATTTATACGTGCAATAAATAAATATGAGCAATTCAATAATAAAAATTTGCAAACTTGTGCAAAACCAAATAAAAGTTTCTCTGCATCTCGAATATTTTGTACCAATAGCTCAATGTTATGAATAACTCTTCTCTATAAATTTGCAATTAGATAAACAGCCATTTTACTCTGTATGTAGTATGTACCCATCTGATAAATCGAATTGGTTATAAAAATTATAAGCTGCAGTCTGCATAAAGGATTCTAATTGACATTGTTTGAGATCTGACGGAATGATTATACCATGTATTTAACTATGATTGTTTTAAACCCCACCTCACTCATAGACCCAGCAGGATGGGTTAATCATTAGTCAGAAATAGCCTAAAAGTAGAAGTATGACGGTAGGAATTAGTAAGTCACCTTAAACCCCTCGGTAATAGTTATAACGTAGTATAAATATTATTTCAGGCCGTATGTCACATGTATCTACATTTTTGTTTTCAAAACCATATTTTTTTTTGAAATGGAGATTAAAATTACTCAACTTAATCAGACCTGTGGTAAGGTGAACTAATGTAAGTAATGTTAGCAATTATAGGTTCACATTATATATGTTCTGTTGTTGTAGTGGTTAGGTTCATTCATATACTCTGAGAGTGAAATTGTGAAAAAGACCTTGTCCACTGTGACCTCGGGCTCTTGTCAAGTTCCTTTTTGTAAAAAAATGGATGCTGTCACTCATTTGGACAAATTCCTGCCTGTAACATGATCCAAGTTTTGTAATGTAGTTGTAATTCCATGATACAAACTAGGAAAAAATATTTGTTCATCTAACAAAAACATGCAACATATTATGAATGACAATGATCATGACACTGCCATGAGCTGTCCTTTTTAATATTCAGCTTGTTTTTTTGTCGTTTATATTTCCAGAAAAGGGAAAATCGAAACAAACTAGTCTACAAAAAAAATTGGGTGTGTTCGTGCACAAAACAGAGTTTTGAAAAGTGCATTACTACAAGACTCTTTTAGCTTAGCAGCATCACAGGGGAAGGAAATAAAAGTGATTGCATTTTTACAACTAGAGAAAATTTGGTTCGCTGTTCGCTCCTTCTTCTTCTTCTTCCCTTTTCTAATGACTAAATATTGAGCTTGAAGTACTTCCAGACTAACAAAGCAAAAAAAACACTGAGCATGTTGCCAAGTTGCTATTGTGATGCATCCAACTGACCAAAGTAATACATGTACATTTTACTTGTTAAATGTCAGGGGAAAAATGGATCGAAACAAAAACTCCTGTAAAAACGGTTAAACAGCAACTTTTGCATGAGCATTGTCGTTGAAAACGAAAACGTTCTGTAAATTACATGCAATGACTGGCTCACTACAGGACTCTTAGACAAATTGAATTCGACTGTAGGGGGAAAGCAGGAACACAACACGCACCAAATTATAGTGTGTCTGCCTGGTTTGGTGGATGAATGGTGTGGTGCGGGTTGATGATGATGCAGTAGTGGTCAAAAAGAAAGGGGAAATATTTCTTCCACGAACTTGTATCTCGACAGAATGTATACATTTTTGCTTATAATTTTTTTTAGTACTACATCTTATTTCCATAATATAGTTATAGGCATGAACACGACAGCTTAAAAATAACACATTTCTCGATACCACACGACACGTTCATTCATTTTGTCTTGTGACTGTTGTGCGAGCAGCACGAATTTTATTTAGCATTCATCATTTAATCACAGTTCATAGACGTCCGTGTCCGTCAGCCTGTCTTAAACTAGGCTAGGCAGAAAATTACTAGCCGGTCACTTGACAAGCAGACGATGGACGACAAGCTTATTTTTGTGTAATATGCCAAACACCAAACACCACCATCAAGAGTACTGACTGACTGGCTGAGTAACGAAAAGGAAAAAGTCATAAAGCTGCAATTTACATTTTGTTTTATTACGAAAATTACAGTGTATGGCCAACTCTCGATTATGGAAACAAAGGGTGAAATAATAATAGTAACAGCGAAAGTGTGATGTTTCATCAAAGATGAAAGAGATATTTTTTATTGGTACACAAATTCGCTCGTGTGCCCTCCAAAAAATAAAATAGTGGCCTTACTAAACTAAAACTAGGAGTGACCATCGGCTGGGTCATTCGTGGATTAATAATCACGCCTGATAATCATAGGAAAGATCAAAATTCATAATAATAATCAGCTCAGTAATTTATGAATATGGGATGCATGTGTATAGTGTATACTAATATGAGTGAAAATCCTTTGTTTTCTGCCATCACCAATTCACCAACCATCACCAAACAAATATATTATTCTGAGAGTATCATGTCGCGTACCTCTTTGAATTTTTATAGCAGAGCGTGTGCGCTGTGTAGGGCTATAATCAGTTTCTATTTATAACTCAATTTTTTTTCTTGCTTTTGGCTGACAATAAATTTAATGAAGCTGTGAAATGTGACCTGTCATAAAGTTTTGTTTAAAATCTTGATTAACCCTTTAGACAGCAGTACATGTTTAAAGTAATCAAATCAAAATCAGTGTTGTAGGAACTCATGCTGTATATGTATCTATAACATGTATTTATGTTATGTTTTTTTATATATCCTGATAGAATCAACATCAAAAAATGTGAAAATGTACACAAGGTAGAATTAGTGGGACATGAATTTGTTCTATAAATTTTGCAGGGCACATCATTTTAAAAATCAGACTATCATAAGCATAAATTTAATAGATGTATATATTTACATGCGGAAGAGGTGCGCAGCTCAGAGTAGATTATTTTGAAGCGTTAAAATTATAGTTCATCAAAGTTAGGATGAAGCGATGAGCATGGAACATGGGTTTGTGAAAAATTTATATTCATCAAAAACGAATTGCTTAATAATTTTACTGTGTCGCTAAATCAAGATAATGTGTGTGATATATTGGCAATTTGAAATAAGGATAAGTTAATGAAAATTTGTGCTTGTTTTTTGGAACTTGGAATGTTTAAAGTGTGAATGAATGAATGAAAATGAACGAGGGGAAGTCCATAAAAACTTTTTGTAGTTCAAGCTTCTATATACGAAGGTTGTACGTAGAATATATTGGATTTTGAAATTCTAGTCATTCATTAGAATAAAAAATAGATTTATGTAGATTAGTAGACAAGCATGGAAGTAAAATCAAATATATTGAGTCGATTCTAGAATTTTTTAGGTTCATTTTAAAGAATCAATTGTTTATCATTGTCTCTCGAATCTCGTTGTTATCTGGATTTGTAAAGGACTGTTACGTGTATCTCTTATTTATGTAAATCTATTTTGAAGGAAAACTCAATAAAAACCTGTATTAGCATTATTCTCAGAGGATAAAAAAATAGATTTTTTGTTGAGCAAGCAAAAACGAACCACGAAAATCAGTAACTGCCTGTTAATAAATGTAAATCTTCTTTATTTGCCAGTACAGTTATGGTATAGTAGCATACAAACATGTGAGAATGTAAACAAAGAATTTGTAGCCAACAAAACTCGATAAGAAACAATCAAATCCTGAATCCGGAGAGGAAATTAAAGTTGCGATGAGTGGAAACAGTAATACGAAAATTTAGATAAAGTGAATTCGCAAGAATGACGAAATTGTTTCAAACCAAAATGTGTGTAGGTGTAGGAGTTCTGCGCGCTGATTATAAGTCACATTGCATTTTCTGTCTTCATGATTAGACTAGAGACTAGCAGATGAAGTATACTATAGTAGACCTGACAGCAAGATTAGTTGTTATGATTGAAGTTTAATATCAAAACTTTAGAATGAATTAGCAATGAATTCTCTGGAGAACAAGTTAGTTAATTCGTCAATGAATAAAATATCAGCTGGACAATTAAATTCTATCGTAATTTTTCTTCATTCAAATAAACTACTAATTGGCTGTGAATCTCATTCACCTTCTTCACTTCAGATTTCAGCAGAGCAGACTCATGTTCATTACGTGCATACTACTTACGTACGTACTAGAGTACTAGACTTGTACTAGAAACCCAAAAATGAAAGTGAAGTTCACTTCACTTAAGTGAACAGACCAAGTGAAGAGGATGTTGCTGTTGCATAATGTAAAAAAGTGTAGGTGTAAGTAGTAAGCACTATAAGTACTACTACTACTACTACTACTTACCTTTCCTTCCGCATACCATAGCATACAATTACATACGCAGGATAAATAGAACAATCGAGTGAAAGATGCAGGACAGGAAGATGGACCAGACACAAGTTCATACACCATATAGTCCATCATCATGAAAATGACAGACATCTCAAGGTCGTGTCGAATTGTGATTGGTCATTGTCTTTTCTCGATTTCACTTCACTGCTTACTTATTCGTCATCTGTATGTTTTACAACATCGGATAAAATCCCATTGTTGAGAGATAGTTTTCTAGGAAAGTGATTAACTAGGGCAAGTGATAGTTTTTAGAGATTTGATTTGAGGTAAATTAAAAAGAGATTTAGTGAAATAAACCTTTGATCTGCTTTAACTTTATATTATTGGTAATATTTTTTATATTTAATTAAAGGAGTTATTGCGATAAACTACAGAAAGAAGGAAAGTCAAGGCGTATTAAGATGGGAGCTAGTAGGTCAAAGTTTAAGTTAAAGGTACGAATAACGACACAAGTTTTCATTTTTCTTGTAGCAATTAAAATGGAACTGCTGTATTTTCTATGCATTTTTTGTGTTTGATGAATTAATTTACAGGAGCCAAGTCCAGCTCCAGAAGAGGACAGGTTGAATGCAGAAGATGAAAAAGTTGGTGCCTGTGGTGGGGACTTTTGTCAAAAGATTTCTAAAGATGAGTTCGATGGGCAGAGACTTTTGGGTCCTGGAGGTACGTCGGAGAATGTCAAGGCACTCTTTGACGCCTTGATGACTGATTATACTCTCAGCTTGGAGTTCCGTTTTGCGAAACTAAAACAGGTTGGTGAAGGGCCAGTCTAATTAATTATATATTAACCGTGTTAACTTTGATGAAGATTATCTAATCTGATGTAAATGGATATATTATTATTAACTTTGCAGTTTAAGGTAGAGTATCCTTTTATCTTTAAGGAAAAAAAGGGGGATGAGGCCCTGGAACAAGTTAGGCTTGCCCTAAAGGAGAAAAAGGCTCAAGAGGGGATCAGCATCGCCAATTTGTTTAAGAAAAAGTAAATTCCTTTTGTTTTTAAATTTCCTTCGGGATTCCTTCATCCCTTAATTCTGTAAACATATGGTATTCCTTTTGAATAAACAATGTAGCTAAAAATATGAAATAATCATGAGCGATACTTTTGATTTTGATTTAGTATTGTAAAATAGCAGAAAAGAAAACACCTTTTCCTGGCAGACGTTCATTATTGCACTTTGCACTATACTTTGAATTCTTGCTAAAAAATAGTAACTAAATGGTAAAACTTTCTCATTTTTAACGCACATTTCGTTATTTAAAGTAACTACATTCTAGTAACCTATTTTGTATAGACTTTTCTGCCAATTCGTCCATTCTCTTGAAAGGAAGGTACACTTTGTACAGAAGGATTAGTCCACTTTTGCATGCTGAGTTTGTTCGAATTGTCTTTGGCAAGTGTTATGTATTATTTCATTCTTCATCCCGGTTTGTTAGTTATTACGGTTATAAATTATTCGCAAACTTCCGTTACTTTGTAAGGATAGGTGACCAAAGTGTCTAGCATATTTCCAAAAAGTAGTATACATGTATGACATGTCACGCAAATTGTAATATTGTACAGTTTGTCTTGTACTTACTCATTCGTGTCGTTTTATGATTCCTGACAAAGCTGTGACAGAAACAGAACTCACTGGAGGGCCTGGAATATTTATGACAAAAATTGTTGTGAATGCGTGACTGGCTGTGCAAAGCATCCAACCAAACGAATAGTTTTATGTTGTGATAAGGCAAACATGTAACCGTAAAGTTGGTGGCGCAATAGGAATATTTAAAATTTGGAATCAATCGCACACACCTCGCATTGTTTGTGAAGTAACCTAAAGAATGTAATTTCAAATGAGAATGTAGCAAAAAAAGAACCGTGTGGTTAATGGAAAAAATACATATTATGCATATTGCATAGAATGAGCATAAAGAACGGGCAACTTACAAACATCAAATTATCATAAATCTCTCAAGCCCATCATCGTCGAGCGTAATGTATTTCGAATAATCTTCACGACAATATGACTGATGGGGGCACACCACAACCCTTCGGTTTTCCCTGTTGTTTCTCCAAGGCAAGTCATCATAACATAATGTTTGCTCTCTAGCTTTTATGCGGACAACCCAGTCAGTCTTCGACATTCCACGGAGCATTTCCCCACAAATGAAACTCGAGCAAAACATGATAAGGGAGGATGACGCTGATACACTTTGACTGATAATGGAAAATAAATCCCTTTCTTTCGCGGAATGCATAAGTACACATTATGCGAATGTGTGTCGTGTACGTGTGCTTTTTATTTTTTCTATTCGATTTGGTTTTTTTACTGAAGTGTTGAAATGGATTACATACAATGGTGATGGTTATCCACAGTGAATAGCAAGAAGGGTGATGAATAGTGGAAAATTATTTTCAATGCGAGTTACGATTTACGCAGGATACCCCATTAGTCATTCACTCACACTCAAAACTCCTATTACTCATGACTTTCACCCAATCAAGGGGAGACTTGACCGTATAGACGATCCATAATATATACAGAAGGCTATCAAATAATCAAATCAGCACATCAAATGTTAGCAAAATGACTGAAGCTATAAAACTAAAGCACCTGTTTATTCAAAGACACAAAGATTGTAAATTGTAGTTTGTAGCCATGCTACTGCAAAATTCTTACATTGCCCTGCTCCCTTTCCATCTATTCAACTCTGACAACCACTACCACAAAACTGGAGTCCATCTCTATCTCCTTCATACAAGCATGTTTACTTACATTGATTTGAAAAGTTAATGTATTCTGGCAGGCATGCAGGGGCTTAAAGTTTTTTTTTTTGCCACCAAGGTAATATCAGATATTCTACACAAGAGTAATATTATTTATTAGATCCTCACGATATGAGCACACAATTTAGCATTATATCACGTCACGTCTTCAAAAGAAAAATATCTCACGGACTAGATCACGGTCTTTTTTTATCATTGAATTTCAAAACACTTACTTCCGCCAGTTTCCAATTTCATTTGGAACTTTTTAAAAAAGCGCAGCCCAGAAAAAGTACAACGAGAGAGAGAGAGACAGGAGAAGCTTCTATTTTTTTGCAAAGAGGAATTTTCTTCTATTTTTTTTCATAAAAATACCCTTTTTGTGTCACGTATGTATATTTGATATTCACGTCATGCCATGGCTACATCTAAAGGAATGTCAACAATAGTGTTGGAATACTCGGAAGAAATAAGACGAGAGCGAGATGAAATTCTATTATATAGAAAACACGAAGAAACCGTATAGCTGTCTATTTAAAAATTATTCTAAACGTACTTGTACTCTGTACACATTCCATCTTAGACATGATTTTGAATGGCGTAGATTATGTATATATGTATGTTATTTGTTTGAGAAATATTATGCAAAAAAAAGAAGAACGCATACATGCGGACAACAAGACAGAGAACGACACAGTGTGACATATCCGTCATTAATTTCATTTTCTGGGAGGCACTTAAGTTGACAAACATAACAGCACACATGGTATTTTCATCATCATATTCTCAGCCTATTCATCTAATACTCAAGTCAAGTCATTCATACTATTCAACTATTCTAATGCTACTTGTATGCTGTTGTATTCATCATTTCCGTGTTGGGCTTTTGGAAGGAAGACGTTTAGGCCAGAGAGTTAAGCTAAGCAAGCAGAAATGTAACTACGTTGACAGACATTGCCTTTGGCTTTGACAGTGTCTGTAATATTCTTCTATCCAACAGGGACATTTTCCATGTTTTTTTTCTTCTTCTCCAAAACCAGAAGACAACATATTTTAGAATTTGCAGGAAGCATCATCATCATCACCACCAATAACAAACCCATGAAGCGAACGGGGAGATAATGTCGTGCTCGTAGACTTCAATCCAAGCTTGTTAGCTTTTGGAACGATGATTCGTTTCGCACTACTTGTAACGTAACTTTGTAAGTCATCTCGTTTGTAGTATGGAAAATGCAAAATTTTTAAACATTATTATGCGTAAAATAGAAAATAACAAAGAAGTGACAGCACAATAGGCAGTTGAGTATGCTGATTAGTAGAATTTTTTTTTTGTTAAGTAATAACTTTTTTTTTGGGTAGAGCTCGAAAGCATTTTATCAAGCTAAAGTAGCTCTTTACAACATTTTGTCGCAGATGAAACCACTGTCATTTAACTCACCAAGCTATACAATCAAAATATTTTGATGGATGATTTTTCTTTTTTCGAGGATTTCTCTTGGAAAAGTAATACCAATACAATTGGTAAACTATGTATATAGATAAGTTTTATATGTGAACAACAAGAGGACAAAAAAATGGTATACAAAGTTATTATAACATTCCACGAGAAAAGAGCTGTCAGACTGACTTGAACAGATTTCCTTTTCTCCATTTTGCTTGGAACGATTTGCTTCGTTAGAGTTTCCGGAGGAGTTTGCACGTTTTCATGGATAACAATAAAAAAAAGTTTTGTGTGCAAACAGCAATTGAAAAGAAGCATTGGAGGATGTTAAGTGATGTATTTGAATCTTTCTTTTACTTTTTTTTTGCTATGATTTTGTTGTTAGCGTCATTCATACCATACTGCCATGCTGACGTAGGTTAATAAATCAGCTAGTAGGAAATTTTGCGATAATAATATTGCCCATTCATTTCACGACCTGTTCAGTCAGCAATATATTCCATGCTCCTGATTGACTTTCTCCTGATAACAAGAAAGAAATCGTGTGTATTCAATTCACTACGTACAATAATTTATTGTATAGCTGGCTGTAATATTTCGGTAAATCTTTTTTCTATAGAATGGAATTTTGACGAGAGTTGGGCAAAGCCAAAGAAAAATTCTATATGAGTTCGGAATGTTTTGTGTGCAAAAAATAAAACGTGTATGGAAAGAAGCCTTTAGGAACACCACAGAGTGGTAAGTAGCGATAGCAAAATATTCAATGCATTCATCATGCATTGCATATACCAAAAGTGACAAGCTAAACCACAGTACTGGTTTTATGTCACTAATAACTATATGGCTGTCGGTATTTTATTTTGTGAGTGTTTGTCTTCCATCTGTCTGTCAAAACGAATTTCATTTATTACGATGATGATGATGAGTATTACAAAAGGGTGCGGTGGGCATTTGTAATATTCCTTAATTTGCATACATGTATAAATTATTATTTGTTAAAGTAATTATCGTTGCAAGTGTCACAACAATAAGTAAGCCTTTAGAGCCCTTGAAAGGGAATTTTTGGATGGTGGCATATAGTTCGTTTTATTGATTACGTTTTGATTTATCAGTCAACTGGAAAGCATCAAATTAATTGGTAGGGACTTACATATTTTGTAAGAGTGACATTCTTCATCGTAAGTCTGATTGCGCTTAAAATCAAACATCAAAACTTTGCTGTCGTCTTTTCGTAGTTCGTTGCCTAATAAACTTGGCATATTGTTTTGTAACACAATGTCTGCAATGCAATATTTAACATGCCTAATAATTCGCTATGCTAACTTTTCAAGTGAAAATGCCAACACGAACAGCAAAATGCCATTCTGAATACTTTACCATACGACAGGTCGGAGAATGGGTCTGAAGGAACGGTGGAAAAGGAGTTGGCCACATTTGAAGTAGTTCGGTTATTACTCAATGCAAAGTATTTCCTTTTTTGTTGAGTTCGTGCTGATACTTGGCTGTAGTCTGTACGTCTCTCTGCGTTCGTTCGAGAAGAAAAATGAATGCCTGCTTTATGTATGCTTTATGCTAAAATGCTGTTATATTTATTTCACAGTTGAACAAGAATTTTAGTTACTTGTTTGAATCGGTTTTACTTTGACACCTCATCTATTCACCATTTATTTAATTTAGTTGGAAAACACTTTCCATTTGCACCAAAGTCACTTTGGTTGATAGATATGTCACGAATTCTAAATCAATTACTTATTGTTAGCACTTTGAGAGCGTTGTTCAGAACTCAGAATCACAACAACCACTCTGAACCAATAAGTACTGAGTGACTTTAAAGAATTCCATTTGTGTTGCAGTTCAGAGTATAGTCGTAATATTTTAATGTTGAATGACGTGTTAATTAGAAATTCAAACAATGAAAGCAACTAATTTATGAATATATATTATTTAGCTAATTTCCGGAAGCCTTTTGGCTCAAATAATCATTTCTTCCAAAAAGCATAGCAGTTGAGTCAATCTAAGTCAATACATACATGAATATATTATGAACTGGCTGAAAGTATCTTGAAATTTTCAATTGAAAGCTTCTAGAGAAAGATGCTTTCTCTCCTTCACGGGTCGGATTTATTTTGCAACATGAGCATCATTGCAAATTTACCAGTATTACTTTTTACACAGTAAAGTAATGTTTGAGCTTTTATGTCTAGCGACAATACTTCAATAAAACCTTTTCCTGTGAAAACGTCACCGAGTGGTTACGTCAAATACAAATTGAACAAGCACCAGCTAAATTGAAAACTCATCAACGAATTGTTGAATATTTGATTGTCCTACATTCGTTGCATGTTGCAAACTACTTTGGGGAAATATTTAAAATGTACATAATACTCCTTTCCTTCAATGTGATCAAGTCTCTAAGAAATGTTTTAAAATGTAGTGTTTGCTATTATGTATTAAAGATAATTTCTTAGGTAACAAAAGAGAGATGTTGCTATATAGAGGAAAATCTTTGTAGATTGTAACGAGAGGGAAGCAGCACTTGAACGAATTTCCGTGTGAGTGAAACGTGTTCAAGAAGCGTTTTCGTGGCTTTAATTTCCTCCCTTCCGAGCACTCCTATTATCCTAACTGCAAACTATGTATATCAGATGTTATGGTGATTGGTGTTTCGAAATGCAACTCATATAATAGTAGTTTACCCTTTTATCTTACGTACGTACACTAAAATAGAAGCGGACAGTCCCAGTACAACAATAACATAACCCTCTCCTTTTCGCTCATTTCGTTTATATTACTTTTCTACGACAAGAAAAAAAAGAAGGAGAGGAAAGGACAAGAAGTCACGTCGTGCGTGAACACCATCAACAAAATGCAACTAACAATATATATGGGATCAAAAGATCTGACATTTTAAGAGGAAAAGCCTGGAGGCGTAAATAATATGACGTATGGACGAGACATTCTGGCATTCTAATATAACAAGAGCAATTTCTTCGTCTTCTGGCTACTCGAAAGTTTCTGCTACATTAAACATCCTTGCTGGATATTCGTTACGAACAAAGAGAAGAATAAAAATAATACGAAACAATTTCCTGTTTTCCTTCACAATCTGGACTCTTGTATCAAAAAGTAGAGTTGAGCAGAAGAGTCACAGAGAAACGAGATATGGTTGAGCGATTTAATTCTTTTTCTGAAGGGACCCTAGGGAAATTCTTCGTCAGGATGTTAGTCAGTTTCAAACAAGTTTTACTTTTGTTAAAGACAAAAGATCTCAATAATTTTTAAACAGGGGAAATCGTGATTTAAAATATAATTAAACTAAAGCAGCAATTTACTTCGTTCTTATATCTTAAGATTTCCCAGTTTGACATTTAGTAGAAATTTTGGTTGTTGCTAACGTATGCCAGTTTCTTGGCAAACTAACTTCTGCAAGATACAAAACACGCACCTCTGTTCTGTTCTACTTTCTCCGTTTCATATGGAGAACCACATGAGTTTTGCGAGCATTCCAATTTCCAGTCCACCTAAATTCTGCAATCTTGAATGCCAAAGGAATATTATTTGTGTCCGATTCAATAGTTTTAGGGGATTCGCATTTGTGGACACTCAAGTTCTTAAGGAACATTATGTCTACAGAACATACATAGTAAACATTGTAAAATACAGTATCAGGCAGACAGGCACTTGCATTTTAAGGTATTTCATTGATTTCGATCAGATCAGATTGGCACAAGGTACCTTGAAAGTTGATAGAGCGAAATAACTAACAATATACATTCATATGTATATACATGTGTAAAACTGCAACTGTAGCAGTAAGAGACGTTGAGAAAGCTTACAAATAGTTTGAGACATTGTTGGTAAGTATGTTGTTCTATACATGTATTTTCTGGGGCAAGATAAGAGTTATACCTTGTTTCATAATGTCTCAAAAACAACAAGAAAGTAATTAACATTTAATATGATATTCTCCGGCATTTAGTGAGCAATAATGAGGTACTAATATATGTATTGCAAATTTTGAATGATGAAATAAATATGCATGTTCAGTTGATGGTAATCTTATACTCAACAAAGTTAAACATAGTTGATGTGTTTTATGTACCCAATAACAATTTGGAATGATTACCCATTTAAGCAAACTTGTGTGCATAACAAAGTTGTGTAATACACTTAAGAAATTCATTATATGGCAGGGTGAGCGATGACTTTGTTAGTTTGTACCATAAGTAAATAATGGAAACATATGAATCAACATGGTATATTTGGTAATTTAATGTGAGAGAAAGTAGAAATAATAAGCATAAATTCATCCTTACCACTGAGCTGGAAGTAACAGAAGGCCGAGGGATTGGTACACAACTGAGCATACGGAACTTATCAACAATAAGTAAGTAAACTACTAACTGTAGAGCAAGCGCAAGACGAGCGCTACTTTTACGAGCTACTGTACAAGGCATTTCTGACGACGATGATGATTGAGAAGTTTGTAAATGTAAGGAAGAGTCTTGGGGAAAAGTAGAAGATGAATAAGTTTGCTGAGATGATATCATCAACTTTTCCAGCTTTCTCCGACTTCTCTTCCAAGTGGTTAACAGCGCCAATCGAGACATAGTACTTGTTCTTAGTGAGTTGATCATCGCGACCCATAACCTTGTTCCCTGAAATAATACTTCAAGTGATAGCACCAACACATCACAAAATATCCTAATGAAAATACACGGGAATAACAAGCCAGTGGGCGTTGTTGAAGTTACTCGTGGTCTTGATCGTCGTAGTGGCAGTGGTGGTGATGACGATAATTCGCAAAACTTAATTAGATTGTTTCCCTGATGCGAAATTGTGGAATTAGAAGTAAATAAGTTGAGATATTCTACCATAATAATAATATTATTCAATGTTTTTATTGCTAATCAACTTTCCACTCTTTGTTATCCCCAGTCCCACAGAGAGCAAACTGAGAAACAAATTTCCTACTCTTGTTTTTATTACACGAGAGGTCTCCATATAAAATAAAACACTGAAGTTGGACAAAACCGGGTCCAAAGGAAATGATTTTTTTCTGTATTTCTGATTCTGATGATCAATAAAAAAATTTAGTACCGTTTTTTTCTGCAAGAAAGTATAGGAACGTAATGGCTTGGTACCCCCAATTGACGATTTTCTTTTTTATGTGTCACACCATTTTAGTGCTCGCTTGAGAGAACTCGAAAAACGATAACGTTGGGTTTTTATGGCAAAGATGGCTTGAGTTCTTGATGACCATTCCTTGAAAATATAGAGATTATAAAAAATGTTCATGTGTCTATATCCATCCACGTATGTATCTATGATCGTCTTGTGAAATCCTTTCAAGATTGGGAGTTCACCTTAAGTTATAGGCATACATTGGCTTCAAAGTATAGTTGTTGTGTAATGTTTAGGGTTTAATTGAACAAGGATCTCTTCAGCATACAAATTCTGAGATGATGGTTTGATGTATGGTCAGACAAGTGTTGAGATTATGTAGTGCTGCCGCTGTACTTTTTATCATTTTGACTGACTCAAAGGATTTTTTCTTGATAATTGATAATATTTTATATGACAATCATGAATAGCGATTAAACTGTTGCGCACTTTTTATTTTCTTCGAAAGGTAGAAGTGTTTACCTTTTCAACCGTTATCATTGTAAATCCTCTTGTAAAGTAAAGAATTCAGTGAAAGATAAAAAAATCAACTTTAAGTCTTTGTTATCTCTTCAGTCTTGATTTTCATCCATGTACATAATATTTGTATGTATGATGTAAACAGAGGGTCGGCAGTGAATGTGTATTGAGGAAAATATAGCCAATGTAAGTATAAGTATGACGGTCTCGATAGACAGGTGGACAGTTAAATAATTCGGAAAAGTATTTGTGCGAGTTCTCGAGGGTAGAGGCGATGGGGGAACTTTTCAATAAAATGGTGAAATTAATGTTTTATTATATTTGCCATACAGTAGGTTACCTAGGTAGGTCCAGTGCTTTTGCTCATTGGAACATCAGAAAACTTTTTGTGTAAAAAAGTTGGTGAACTGTAAAGGTACCTGGTACCTTGAGTTGCTGTTGTGTTATCATCAGTTCAGTTACAGTTCACTTACTTCACAATGCTATTGCTGTAGCACTGATAAGATGAATACATATCTTTTTGAAGGATAAATATAAATTGTGGCTAGATAGAAGTAGAAACGTAATAAATTTTCGAATCATTCGGTGTCTTCCTCTCTTGCAATAAATCAGGAGCACATTTGATTTGAAAAAAATTGAGCACGGTTGCTTGCTTGTTTTTGAGACCAGAAACTATAATGCACTTTGGGAGGAAGTAAAAACTCATCCAACTTCCATTTCATGCTCCATGACTAATTTCATGTTCCAAGTTTTCTTCTCTTCCAGTTGATCGTCCTAAGTTTTCCGCCTTACATGTATATTAGCAATGGTAGAGTTACAGGATAAAAATAGTTTCTGAGATGCCGTTTCACTATGGCTTATGGTTTTGTTGTGGAAAGAGTTTTTTCAAGTTGTTTACACCTGTAAATTTAAAGAAAAGATGTGTAAATAAGTACAGTAGCATACAAAGAGATTTAGCTAGTCATTTTTATGTATACATATAACTAATGGGCTTTTCGCTACATTTGATGCTTCTAATTAGTTTATTTATGAGCTCTTTGAAGGAGACAAAAGGCTTAAAAATAGATAAATAACCTGCCGTCCACACACGATTTGAGTTCAAATTTTTAAAGTTCTACAAAAAACAATTTATGATCGTGAGCAACCCTTTTAAACTTTTTAATACAATAGTATTCCAAGCAACTAAATATTTTGTTGGAGCATAAATACCATGAAAGTGCTGTTTTATGCTTGTGTTATACTATGTACATATTATGCCCGTGTACATTAAATTGCGAAGCTGAAAACAGTTCGTGGCGATTGTCTGGTCTTTTCTTGCCTTACTGTTAAGTTACTGGGTACGCCAACTGGATTCATGCTTATACCATCACATTGAGGTTTAATTAAAAATTGCATTTTTTTTTAAATATTGATTTCTAGTTCAATTGAATGGATCAAACAACCGGTTAAGTGGTCAACAAGAATGTAATTTTTAAAATATAGTTAGCGTTTGGACAAACCATGTAGCATGCTTTTACATGTTGTATACTGTATACCATACCATACATAGTCTTTGTATGTATGTACATATATGGTAGTTATAGAGTATGCATATATTATTAAAAAAATCGCATAACATATTAACTGATTTGACCAATTATGCAAGTTGGGTCTTTTTTAACTCGTAGGAAAATAATTAAATGCGTTTAATTGTGAGTGTTTGTTTGTTTGTAGCAAAGACAAATACGTTATTGAAACAGCTTTATTTGTTTAGTAGCGAAAATTATACTTGATGAACTATAATTAACCTTCGCCTGCCGTTCGCCGGCAAAGCATTTTTTTTGTTACTTCGTTACTTAAGCTAAAATCAAGTGCAAAGCCTAATACATAATCTTAAACTGAAACTAACCAGCTATATTTGAAATATCTAGTGTCAAAATATAAAAGTAAACGTGACGATATCTCATTTGATTTTCGATTCTCGAATCAAGATTGAACATTTATATATATAGTTTTATTTTATTGTAAAATGGAAGTTTCTTCTCGTAAAAATACTTAATTTATGCACTACTTCCACAATACGTTAAAAACCATATTATACTTTTTTAAAGCATTTCTATCTCTTATCAATGCAATGAATGAATGACCAGACCACAACGTCCATGTCACAAGAAGACAGGAAGCCAACTGGTTGATACAAAAAACATCATAAACATTGATAATGTGCAAACTACTATTTAAGCAATATGTAAAAATTCTTATTATGTTATGAAAGAAATACTAAACCTTAAATGAGCAAATCGAAATTATTTTTAAAAGTAAAATATATTAGTAAACAAATCAACAAAAGTTTTCTGCAGTTGACAATGAGTGAAGTATATACATATAAAGTTCTATAAGGTTAAGTGCAAATTAACACAGGTAAACCTGCAAATTCAAAAAAATGGATGGCAACTTATCAAACCAAGTCAATGTACTGAAAAAATTGTTGAATCAGCGGTCCAATCTTTTAGCAAAAAATACAATAGCACTTTAATGGCTTAATAAAATTCTTCCTTAGCCCCAACCCCAACTCTTTAACGTCATGTAATTTGGCAGAATAAATGACTTCATAGTGCATTGTTAATTGATAGAAACGGCTTTATCAGAAAACTAAATTATTTCTAGGTTTCATGTTTTGCTAACATTAAACAGTTTATTTAAGGCAGCCGCGTAGTCCATATAAACCCTTACCACGGAACATATTCAATATTATTGCATAATGCACAGTTTATTTTATGACCTTATCTATAATAGAATCGTCGAAACATGTAGCTCGTGCTTGTGGCCAATGGTACACTAATTTTTTTTTAGCTCATTCGCCGACTTTATCGAAAGAATGAATGAAAAAATCTCATGGTCAATTGGAATATGTCTGTAATACAAATGCTGCGTGTAGACAGATGACATAAAAAGATTATATTAATTATTCTGCATTGCCAAAACCACTCCATGTGGAGCCATTCAGTCTGTCTGCTTGAAACCTAATACTTTTCGGCTGCAGTAGCATTAAAAACAGGGATGCTACTTTTCCATACTTTTATTTAGGTATCTATTATTTGGCTTAGTTTCTTTAATCAAAACCAATAGGAAAATTTCAACTCATATGAGCCTTTTTCACGGTAATTATTAAAAATTAAAGAACCACATGGCATGATATTTGAACATTCAACTATCCATTTCCATATTAATTCTGCGATGTGACCGCCGTCCACTTTCGTCCATACATGTAACTTAAAACCATTCGTTTGAAGTTGCATTGAGTGTTGTGGACCATGAATGTTGTTATTTTTACTGGTATTTTTCTTGCAATATTGGATCACGTCAGTAACCAACTCATCACATTCTGATCACTTACTCGCAGGCGACACTACGCAGGGAATTAATAATTAAGTTTCAATCTCTTGGCCACACTGATAACATAATATCTTAGTCTTCTCAGAATTCAGAACAGAAAAGTTGCAAACTTTTACAGCAGCAGTCAAAAGTATAACATTTTGGTATCAATTGCAAAAATAAGGCATGTCGGGAGTCTTGAAATGGAGTCAGTCTGTCTTAAACTTGAGACGAAATAAAATCTGAACTTTTGGATGTGAGAGGTGATATAGCTTATACACTACTTGAGTACACAAAAGGGTTTTGACGACTACCACAGACATAATAGTGACATTTAACTGGCTGAAGGAACAAACCTCTGAACTGGTCAAGCTAAAGTTTAGATCATGTTTATTATACGTTGAATATTATGAACTTTGGAGTTGATTAGGGAAATTGATAATAGAAAGTTTAAAATGAGACGCTACTGGGGCTAAGTGAGACCGACAAAAAAGTACAGGTCAAACACAACGGACGTTATTGTCAATATTATTAAATTGAATAGTCAAAAGTGGGATACAGATAAAAATTTCCTGCTACTAAATCTAAATGAGTGAGGAAGACTGAATGTTTGTACTAAAAGTACGCAAATCAAACTGCGCTGTAATCAAACTACAAAAATGCAGCGGAAAAATGATAAAACGCGAATAACATAGAAAACAGTTACTTATTTATTTTCAAAAGATGAGGATGTCTGAGTATTTTTTCCTTTACAGGCTTTACACAAAAAAAAGTTATTTTCTTACAGGTTTCTTTTATAAGTAAAAAGTACCGAAATTGGGAATAAAATATAAAAGTGGGTTGGAATGCCCTCATACAATACATTGCTATCAAAGAAAGTGAAAAATTATGTACGTCGGCTCTTTTACGTAATATTTACTTCCCGCAAAACCGATAAGTTGCAGTTAGAATATTTTTCTTCTGATTTTTGGGGATTGGAATTGTATATGTATGGACACAACAATCAATACTGAGAAAGTGTTTGTTGACATCCTGAAGGGGAAATGTCTAGGTAAAATATGATTCAACAGGAATCTGCAGAGAAAAAATGTAACATGGATAATGTGTGCGCAAAGTGTCTACCAAGCATTTTTTTGGGCGACGACGAAAACAAAGGAAAGTAATAAATCCAGACTATCCCAAACACGCTACACAAGGTTTCTTTTTGTGAAGCGCTGAATCATTAAAGAGCCAAACTAGGAGGGATAGCTAGTCAGACATGAAAGCTTACAATGTTACAGTACAGTGATGAAATAACGGTAACTTTACAATGTTAAAATACGATTACAAAGTCTGTCTGTCAAGAATGAAGACATTTGCAAACGTTTATAATGTTGTTGGTCCCAAGTTATCCAAGATAAAAGAGGATTAAGACAAGCAATAAATCGGTTTAGGATTACACGGAAAGAAGCAAGTTTTAAAAATACTCATGTAAAAATGCCAAAAAATATAAAAGACCTTTTTACACTTAAGCGAAGCTATGCTAAAAGTTATTTCCTGTGTTCATGTGTAAGGCCCGCTAGCGCTACTTTGTAAATCTCACTTGGCTTTACTTTTATGTAATATTGCGAAATTCAACACATTCTCTCTCTCTATTTTGCGTTGTCGCTTAGGTGAGGTCTGCGAACAACAAAAAGTGGCATTGTGAGCAACATGATTTTATGAACAAAAATGTATTGTATTTTTAGTCCATATATTTTCTATATCTTTGGTGGCTGGCGTGGTCACCAAAACTTCCTGTGTAAAGATAAAATGTAGAGAACGTAAGTGAACGAGGCTTTCTTTATTTCCCAAATCGATAGGAGTCAATACAGCGAAAATGTGATAGATAGAGGCGAATTTTCGTTTAAAAAATGGGTTGTGATATCATCCTACTTTCAAATAAATAACCAACATTAGTACAATGAGTTTGAGAGGCTTATGGTTTCGGTTTCAGGGGAGTACTTAAATTGCATTTCTGTAATGGAAACAAGACAAGATAAACGACACGAAGCAGAACGATACTTGTTACAGTTTTGGTAGCATGCACAGCTATTTACTTGCATAATACGCCAGAGTGGATATTACACGCTTTTCTGTAAAAACGCCAAAATGCTTTAAAGGCTTGTGAAAATTCTAAATTGTGTGTTTACCGTCATTGAACATGTTATTTTGTAAAATAAAAAAAGAAATGTGATGTTATTCCAATAAATTTTCTCTTCCCTACGTGATACCCGCCCACGTAAAAGGCAAACAAATTAACACTATTTTCTTGTACCATTTGCATAAGTAGGATTTTACGTATACTGCATAATAATATACTCATGACAGCATTTAACATTCTTCCCTTTACTCTAACATTTGCTTACATACACCGTAAGTTAATACAGTTTCATGGCAGTTGACCCTTAATTGGAATTAATGTGCAGTTAAAACTTCTTCACAATTTCGACAAGCTGTACTTTTGAACAGTTAAAATATATTTATCTTGAAATAAGTGACAACTGGTATATATGTGTAAGAAAACTAATATTTACATTGAACTATAACGGATAAGTGACGCAAGAAATGAAGATCAAGGTTTAGTCGAACTATCAAAAACGTTATGTTTCATTTCATACTATGTATGATATATAAAGCATAAATAAATGTATTCATTTCATGTATCAAACAAATAAAATAGATAAGAAGTAGCCTAAAGGTTTAAATCGAAATTTAATTGGTGCTGTTGAAATTCACTTGAAATGACTTGGTTGCATAGAACAAATTCAAGAAATACAACATGGGAATGAATGTTGTGGCTCACTTTTTTCTTCTATCTAATAATTATACATATGTACTGTATACTTAACTTTCTTAAATTTGAAATTTTGTTTATTTTCACCCTTTCTAACTTTCGAACGATTTGAATCGATGAAATGCTATATTTCTTGAACAAATTTACCTTTGATCGTCTAGTAACATTACCATTCATATAAAAACATTTCTTTCCACAATATCCATGTGCTATAATATTCAGTGAAACCGTACGACTAATCAATAGGAAAAACTTGTGTCAAACTGGGCTTTTTAGGAATGTATGTATGCATTGGATTTATATTTCATGTTTAAAAAAGATAAAGGCAAAATGTGTACGATTCAAAATAAATATATAAATGCTGATACCTCGTTAAAAAGTACATTGTATATCTACATCGCAAAGTAAATATTGTTATATTACTATAAAGGGTACGCTTTAATTCATGACTTTTTGACGACTTGGAAGATTAGTATTTTGAGAGATACAGTCAAACATTCACGATAAAAGTAAATAATTTATGTGTTGAGCCAATAAAAAGTTGATCTGTGTGACAAGAACATCAACTGACACTTCTGGACATGTTTGCGTACTTGTTTGATGAACTACTAGGTGGGTCTCTGGTTGACCTTCTGTCCATCATTTTTAGCGATACGCATCTCTATCCCAACTTGATATGACTTATACTGTCTAGCACATCATCTTCACTTCATCGTCGAAGCCATCATGCGTATCTTCACTGCTAGTGACAAGACAACCATTCTCTAGCAGAAAGCCAGACATTTAAAAAGCGGAAAAGATAACATCGACTCACTCACAAAGTAAAGTATTCATGACAGTAATCCAACATTTTTGTCAAAATCGTAAAAAATGTTTTTTCTAGATGCACTTATGTTCCTTTCCTATCTTTCTGGGGAAATTGAAAAAGGATATAGCACGTCGTTATGTTGTGTGACTTCACATTAACAATTTATACGTACTACAGTGAAATAATCATGCTAAAAGGAATACACGAAATTCCAACCAACGAAATGTTGTAATGTTGAAAAAGCTTATTTTATTTCTCTGGGAATACCACAATACTTATATAAAGCAAATGGGAGAAAAGAGACCACAAGAATCTAATTCTCTCTCTCACTCTCTCTTTGAGTGACCTTTAAGTTTCCCCTTGTTTCGCGATTGATCCTACTTGACAAGGAAGAGTTAAGCTGACCAGATAGAGAGAATGAGACTTTTGCTTGCTTGTCTTGTGAGCTCGAGAGAAAAAATCTCGTTCTGAGACTTTTTTGGTTCCTAATCTCGCCTCGTCCATTCAGTTTGTCTGTTATTTGTCGGCAAAGATTGGAAGCACTTTTAACATACCAAAAATAAATCCATTCGGTCAATCGATCTATTTCTTCTTCGTCAGTGGACAATATAGTTTGTCTGTCAATTTATACATGCTTGCACTGGTTTGACATTTATTTATGTATGCACAAAAAACTTGCGTAGGTTTTTTCCCTTGTGTTATGCTGATTTATTCACATTATTTTTTGCATACACACCTTGTCTACTAGATTATTAAGCCAAAAAAAACCTATTAATGCCGAAAAGCCATTAATTTACTTACTCAGAAGTTTCCATAAGTCGTTGGAAATATTTTCTGGAGAAATTTTGCACCATTGAAGAAAAAACTGTCTTGACTTATTAATAAACACAAGGGTTGGGTTTCTAGTGTAAAATGAAGAGACCCTTCACCCACCTTATTAAATAACATCTTCGTTTTACTTCTTTACTTAATTTTACTGTGAAAAAGTTTTTCTCCCTCAAAATAGGAGAAAAAAAGACAAGAAGGAAAAATAGAATTACTCCAAGAAAGTTAGAAAGTCTAGTCGTGATGGAATTTTCTTATATCTTTTTTTCGCAAAAAAAACGAGAGAACAAGTTATATCACTGTTTTGCAGAGCACAACTTCTTTCTCTCTTTCTGCCTCTCGCCCCCTTAATATCTGAAAAGTTTAACCTGGAGGGCAGAAGTAAACCCACTTTACCATAACCATAACTCCTTGTTGTCGGGGTGCTTTTTTTGTAGCTTGTACACAGATGTTTTTAATTACAATTACTATGCATGTACATAACCCTTCTTTCTAGTAGTCTACTTATTTACATTCCGTCTCTTCTCTAAAGTCACTAGTGACTATTTTACATACAACCGTATCATTTATTGTCAGCATCATCTTGCTGCTCTGCCGAAGGAAAATAAAATTAAGAGAGAAACACTTTTTCCTTGCCACGGTTTATGAATGTACCTCCCAGTCGACAAGTGCTTACATAATATATTTTACAACATATTTGAAATTCATATCAATTTTAGTTTCATGATAGTTTGTTATTACAATGCAGCAGACACTTATCTCCTGGAGTAATAAGCCATGCATAATTTCCTTTGCTTTAAGTGAAATACACAAGACACGAGTAAAAGCAGCTCAGTCGAACAATTTAACGTTTTTAAAGCAGACCTTTCCACGAATCTCGCCCTCATTTTGCTTCCACACGTTGCGAGGAAAAAGAGAGAGAAAGGCGAAATGGAACCTTTTTCTATATTCATATCGCTGTAGTTTTTTTTCGTTGAATTCGCTCAACTTGCTTCTCACGCTCAGGTACACCACTGACAGACATACCGAATTAGTCAGTGAGTCACCCTTTTACAAATGAATCCCTCTTCACCGCATACCATCTGAAAATAGGGGTAGAGTCTGTACGGGTTGCTGAATAATAATATATGCACACCCAATTTTATGCATACAGCGTTTCTGTCGCGCCGAGCTGTTGTGGATAACTGCTCGTATTGCCTGTTTTTTTTGGTTTGGAGCTACGCTGAAATAAAAGGGTACCTTTTACAATAATTGAAATGTGCGACCAGACTAGATAATAGTCTACGCGGAAATCTACTTCATCCTCCCACAAACTCCTTGTAAAGATGCTTCAACAAAGATAATCGATCTGCATGTTAAGCAAGAGAGGATGGAAAATGGAACAATGGAAACAGTGAGTACACATTATTCGTCAAGCTTCGATTACCAGCATTTCTCTCTTTTTCCCTATCGTCACGTCGCCGTCCACAGCCAGATTTGAGGAAAGACGAAAACAACTGGGAAGACAAAAGGGAATGAATTTCCTATTACCGACGAATTCAATTATTTCAAATCGACAACTGACTGGAAAGACAATGTCGTCATACATACAAGCGCATTTCGTTTTAGCGGAAGAACATAGATTTGTTCTTGGTTTAGTTGTGTGATGGGATGGCATTACTGAGAAACATGATGTTTTTTTATTACAGAAAAAAAAAACTTGAGAGATTAGGGTAACCAAGATTTTTTCTTTCCATTAACGTATCCGACAATCGAGGAATTGATAAGGTCACTGGAGCACAGCTGTGTTAAGGTACCAGCTAGTAGACTCAAGTTTAAATGTTTCTTTAATCCAAAAAGACTTTATTTTACTATATGCGGGGGTGAGAAAAACGTCGGTCTGTTCACATCTGTCAGTCGTCTTCTAGCCTCTAAACACTCTCCGAAAACTACATAATGACCTTATTCGGGAACTTATTTCCTACAGGCTTATATTTTTTATTGTAAATGAAATGGTCCTACACGTTACCACATTTTTGCTTTTTTATTCTTCTACACTCCAAAACAATAAGCACTCATTCCGTCAGAAGTATTCTTTAAGAACGCTTTTTCTGTCTTTCTGTATTGCATATAGCACAGAGGTTGTGAGATTGATAAGAGAAGCAACGACATAAACAGAGAGCGCAGTGTAGAAAAAATGCACAAAAAGGCACATTCATATGCCAAGACCAGAGGTTTCAAAGATAAGTTCATACATACAAAAGAACGTACTTATTTACCCCAGTACAACATAGTAGATCTGGACCATTAGTCTGGATGGAGTTCTTCTGCTCCATTCACCACCATCAACACATCTCTAACTCCTTTTGCTATTACGTGACTACAGCTTCTGTACTTACTTATAAGATGTATTTTTTCGAACAAAACTCACTTATAAAGATTAACTCAACTCATTCACTCTGTCTCCCAGTCACTTTCCCACATATTGCATTAAACACTTTCAGATTAGATGATCTTGGTGGTAGATGGACGACCAAAATGGAGGTCTTGTGTGTGAAGGAAGAAAGAAACAAAGTAAACTACAGTATGAGTCCATGCCTCTAAATCTGTTTGTTTATTTTCTAAACCACAGTATAACTAAAAGATAAGAGACTGTCAGACTCAATACAATACAATAACGTCCAACTTTAGTAAATGTGGTATGCTTCTTTACTTTTGTTCAAACTTACGTGGTGATCGTCAATTCATATAAATAGTCATGATCATATAATTTCTGCTCTCAGTCATATTTTTAATTTAAAATTATTTTAATTCAAAAATAAAGTTAATTATTCAGCCAACTTAACAAGGAAAGCTTCTTTTTTCTCTATTTTTTCAAACTCTGAATAGAACAAATCGAAAGCAATAAGTAGTAAATATTTAAAAAATCTAAAAAGAAACAAATTAGCAAATGCCATACGAACCAAAACCAATTTTTAGTGAATAATTAGTCAATAATTATCATCCAGTTATCATTTAGTTTTTTTATACTCATTTATATTCTTGAATAAGATACATACATGCATCTTAAGGGGTCAAATAAAGATTTAATTTATTTAAACCATAAAGGTTACAATTTATCAAATTGTATTAGATGTTCATGTTCTGCATTCATAATATTTAAAACTTCTGATCAAAAGAATGTCAATACTTTATGTCTTTAGAATGCAATTAAACGACAATACTTTCCACGGGTCCTTCCCTAGTAAACTCAAACGTGTTATGCAATGCATTACGCTTAGATATGATATAAAGGCGTCCCCAAAAAATAATCACGTATTTCTACAATGTGGTGCGCGTTCACTCGTGGTAGACTTGTACAAACAATGGTTTCAAACAGACCGAGAAGTGAAGTAGTGGTAGTGGTAGTTGTGGTACTGCTATTATGAACAAAAGCTTTCATGTGCTTAGTTTCAGATGACACTCTCATGAATACTCCGGTGGTGTATGAAATTACGAGCAATTTATACATCAGCAAACAAGATATTTTATTATTGTTCCAAAAACTAACCTTTATTTTGTTGCGTATCCATTTCCTTATCCATGAATTCACATATGCATATATCTAGATCTGTTTATAATCAATGTACATTCATGTAAATGCCATATAAATTTTTTTTCAGTTTTTATTTCTGCTATTATTTAATATAATTATGTAGAAAACTTTTTCAGGCAGTGCTATTGTTGCTGTCGTTATTGTCGAAAAAACGTATTAATTCCCTTTCACATGAATAACGTCCGTTATTTATGTACATATAAGGCCCACGGGAATTGATTATGCTTTCAATTCTCTCCAATCTCCATTCAGAAGCAGTAAGTAAATTTGCAAAAGTATGTGAAAATGCTGCGTATCACTGGCAGCAATAACAAGAGCACTGAACCACTATCATGCAAAGTTAGCTAACAAATAGCGAGACATAGCACACACATTCACACAAACAATTTCGAAATGTGAAAGAAAACTGATGAACCAAAAAACATAAAACCAAGTTTATATATGAGTCGGCGCTGCAAAAAGAAGAGTCTATTCTGGCATCACCACTTTACCAACATCATCATTTTGAAAACATAAAATTCAAAACCGAAACAAAACACACTCTTGTAAAATACTATATACTAGCTCATTGTTGTTGGGGTGCCCACAAGAGCAACGAGCAGCGCGGATTCGTGCTGCCGTGTACTTCAGACCAGTTCTGAAACAACACTGAGCCAAGATCAAACAGTTCACCAAACTTTTGGCTTGATCGAGCCATACAATGCGCTTTGCAGTCCTTGCGATGTGGAGTACAAGGGAAAAAATGACGTGCTAGAGTGGCTCACCAAAAACAGCGTCTCCATGCGTTGTAGTTGTAGTTATAACGATGCATGTGTAGTCGAAAGTTTTTTTGTGACTGTTGAGGGACTGTAAACGCAAATAGTAGAGGCTTTGGTAAAGATACAATTCAATGGTCGCAATGTTGATGATCTGCAAGCGGAATACACATACTAAATACATAGTACTCATATTTTTGTATGTGTGTACTATATATAAGTGTATATTGCGTAAGTATTTTGGAGGAAGTTAAAGACGATTTGGATGAGCATTGAATGTGTGATTGAGATGAGTAAAAAATGTGAAGAAAGTGTGTGTGCAAGCAGAAAATCGCAAAGAAATGAACAGGAAAACATAGGCGATTCGGTCGGTCGTGCCGTTTTTAAAAGTTTATTTTCCAACGTTCGCATGCATAAATGATTCTGTTGAATGGTGGCAATGAAGCTAGAAATTTATGTACATCTGCGCTTACCCTACCTCACTTCCTTCCAGGAAATCATCTCGCGGCTACAAGATAATTTTGTATATGCATAGAAGTCAAGAAAAGTGAAGAGAACTGGTAAAAATATGACAGCAACAGTGTTGGGAAGCGTACCCTGTTTTTACTGTCAGTATACAATGCAGTGTTTGTCAAAATGCGAGAAAGACGTAAAAATGAATAAAACAGTTGAAGTTTTGTTAGGAGGGGCTATATTTCAAAGTGGTTCCAAACTTATTTTCTATCAATTGTAAAAAAACTCTGAACTTCTTTGATATACGTACTTGGAAGGATTCGTTTCAACTGTATAGCTCCAGTAGATCTCCAACTAGAGTTCGTTCAACTGGAATGAAGTGTATCGCCTTAAAATGCAAAGAAATATATTACTGTGAGATAAGACTATGAGAACTTGAAAACTTTTGGAACTAAAACCATTTATATTTTTTTCAATCTAAATATAAATTACGAAAGATGAAATTAACTTCAAAATACATGTATATCTAAATATGTATGCCTGAACTATTCAGAAACCAGAATCCAATACAACTGTTACTCTGTAAAATATATTGAATGTATTCTGTGTAGGATGTCGGGGAAAGTAATCGGGTAAATTTTAAACACATTTATTTTCTCCAACTTTAAGGAAACTATATAAAAACATGCGTTCATTTGAATTTAAAATATGTATGTTGTCGTATTTCTTAAAAAATGACACCTTATTATGGGTGTATATATTATTGACTTTTTGTATTCATATTTGTTTTGTGAATTTTTCACGTTGTGTGCTGTGTGATCCCTGCATTTGGAATCAAATTGTACAGAGTATTTTGTTTTAGTTTGGAGAGTCTTAACTATCCATAATATGACTTTTTTATGGCGCTATAGAATTACTCGAATGATTTTGTTTTTGTCAAAGAAGATCAATACTTCAATCGCCAATCATGTTGAAATCAAATATATAACGAACTATAAAAAATTTGCTCACAAGCTCATAAATCTCATATCCCTGCATGACAAAATTGGAAAGTCCAAAGGAGTAAGCTTGTTTGTTTTCTCCATAACTTTCGTTTTTTTCGGATGTTATGTTCTTCAAAAATTACTTTTTCGAGTTTCTGTGTAAATTCATTTTTTCTGCTGACTTATCTTCTGATCATAGAGATAAAGCGTTTCTTTGATGTTTACTTCATATTTCATTTATGACATACTATGATTCTTTCCTAACCTTCAAATCCATCCTAGCTTCTTCACTACATTTACTTAAATATTGTGCTCTTCATCTTATACTGTTTGTTGTTTGCCTTGACACAAAGTTTACAAAAATTCAGCCACTGCTCTGCTACTACAACATTTATGTATTCAGCACCACAACCTTTTAATAATGATCTTTTCTTAAATAAAAAATTATATGAACAATATAGCTAACAATGTAACTAGCAACTTCACATCCAATATAATTAGTCCTATTTTCGTCTGTGTAACATGAAACGCTTAAATTGGCTACTCATATGACTTCACTGCATCGAAGCACCCATAAAAAACCATGAGCAATCGCCTGCGTGTTGCTTGCTGCTTCTCTGCATTCAATGTTGAATGACGAAAAATGAACTATTGGGAATTCCTATGCAGTGTAATTGCATATTGCACATCTGCTAAAGATAGATATAGTCTTATATTTTATACTGATCAATATTTCGTGATTTGTTCAACCATTGACTGTCGTACAATACAGTTTAGTACATGACGTTTGTCAACCAGTAAATCTTCAGTGTACGAAAGTGAAAATCTGGTGAAGGTTTTGATTAATACTCGCTTAATACACGTATCGATCAGATTTCATTCTAGCATACAAATCAACTCTGGAATCATCCACCATCTCAAGACAATCATGTAATTGGAAACGGGAAAGGAATTTTCTCAAAGCTTGATTTAGATTGATAGGAATAGATAGGTTGAGAAAGATTGATTCGGTAGAGGTACCAATGGTAATTTTCCTTCCTAGTCACATGGACATCCGGCAATTATATGAATGCAGTCGGCGATAGAAATGCAAGAAAAGGGGTGTTGTAAGCATGCATCCAATTTTCCCTTAATTGTTTTGATGATAAGCGTACAACAAAGAAGGTCGGAGGTTTTCCCAATCTTTTCAGGTACACATATGCATTTAGATAATACTCTAGTGAACTCGCAATATAAGAATACCCGTGTTTATAAAGAATATAGGGATAAACGCCCTGTATCTCGAACCAATCATGATTGTAAACACATTAGCATATCACACAATATC
>JAQFXM010000602.1:0-45632 GCA_034693345.1 Entomobrya multifasciata | reverse complement strand
AACGAAAGAGCATCGTACAAATTACGTAACAAATCGTAATAGAATCCCTTGCATTAGCTACGCTACTATGCCAAACGAACGGACGGACGGACACACATACGCACACACACACATACATTCTGTTTTATTAAAGGAGTTTGATGTAGATATATATATAACAGCTCGAAGAATTATGTACGCCTTGTTGTCTGTGTCGTTCCTTCTTCTTATTCTTCTTTTTTCTTAGGCTTCTTATTTTTCTGCTTAGTTTTTTTCTTCGCTTTTTTGAATATTAGCCTGCTTCTATCATTTTATTCATCCATCCTCATAGAAAAAAATATATATCGATAATCTCTCTCAGTCAAGTCAGCAGTGTGCACAAAGTACCGTATACACACAAGTCAACTCAACTTAAAAATCCATTCCACATCAGTGACGCCGCTATATTGCACCACGAAGGCGACGACCAGATCAGACCAAACCAGAAAGAGAGTTATCGACATTGACTACTTTGCTTATTGAGTATTGGCATTATTATTATAATTTTCTTGAATATATATTTTATACCCGACTACTTTTATACTGGACTGCTACATATGCGGTTTGTGTGTTCAGTGATCCCCACACAAAATAGCTGAACGACAACACTCATGAATATCATTATATTATTTTTTACGCTACTACTATATACCTAACTGGTATATAATATATACAGGAAAGTCAAGTCAGTAGAATGCAACAGAGATTATATGATGACGATGCCCGATGCATTACTTTTTCTTTTGAAAATAATATACCAATGGGGTATCTTGAGAAAAGAGGAAGTTCAGTATGATGTATGATGTCGATAAGCTATGTAAAGAAATATTTTTTACGGTTTTTTTCTCTGATTTTTTTTTCTTACATTGTTTGCGATATGCAAGTACCGTATGTACTTCGCTGTCCCATTGTTATTGTTGTCCGTTATTGTTCCATCATTTATTTCGATATATGCATGGCTTTCATAATTATTATTGATGGTTAAAAAGTGTACAAAGCAAGCTGAGTTCAATTTATTTGGTAATAGCTGGAGTGATGTTGATGGTGTTGAATACATTATTGAACTGTTGGTGATTGATTTTATTGATTATACGTGCGAAGCAATAATGAAATGATTGGGATATAGTGATCATCATACATTATTAAAAATGAATGCACTTACATACGTTTGTCTGCTTGAAAACAAAAAAATGGACAAGGTATTGTGTGATTTTGAATTGAGAGAATGGATAATGAAAAACTTGAATGGGTTTATGATAGCTTCTTTTTTGGTACTTTTTTGTCTTGTACTCTTTGTACTACTCTTTATTGATGATGACGATGATGAATGAAGAAGCGCATTGTTCATAATATTGTGAAGTTTAAAAAATCATATAATGAAGTACCTTGTGTCTTTCTTTGTATGGTTAGTACACACTGACTGAAGTAGCACACCACGCTACTGATCTGTGTTGTATGATATTTTAGTAGTAATAAAGATTTTTTATTATTTTTGTAAGGACTAGTGATCAGCATAAAAGTAAAATGCATAAACTATTGATAATTATGGTGTAGTCGATGACATGATGGTTTTACAAAAGCGGTAGGGAAAAATACACGAGAACAATACTAAATGAACAATAAACTTGTCATAAACATAAAAAAGACAGGTAAAAAAGTAAAGGGCATTGCCCAATGTTCCTAAAAGATGTATTATCTTTTTAAATGTGTAATGCAAAAAACCGAAAAAATATGGTATTGCAGGGAATATTTTTTTAAAAAGAATGGCTTCAAAGGCGGGCTCGCAGTAACTTGATAAAAAATACATAAAGTCAAGTCAAAAACATGTCGTTAAATAATTAAGGCGGTTCCACTGTTGGCGGCATTGTTTCATGAAATTTTAAAAATGGTATTGTATTTCTGTAAACTTAAATTATATATAATTTTTATGAAATTGTCAGATTGAATAGAAATGTAAAAATATGATGATGATGTGTTAACTCCGTGCTAAATCAACTGTAATTATTACCGCTGTCACATCACGTTTTGAGACAAAATACTCAAATTCGTTTTTATTTTCTGTTTTTTACTTGAGTTTTTTACGTGCATTATAAAGGCAACGGCATAGTTCACACATCTAGATACATACATGTATTTAACATATATTTAGGACTGCTTATATCATTATAGCTGCCACAAAAAGAAAATAAAGAATAATAGGTAGATTTCCTTGTGATTATAAAACTTATTTCCGCTCTTATGCTGTAACCCTGTTGCTGTACCATTTTCATTTAATTACTTGCATAGTACACGACGACAAGTAAAATAGGTGATGATGATGTGACGTTTTACATCCTTTTTCATAACAACCAATTTTCACTTTGAACCTTGCATTGTGAATAATGTGTTGTTGTTATGGTTAGAGATGTAAGCTTTGCTTGTTTTTCAAAGCTGATTTTGTAAACTGTTATGCATGGTGCTCTGGTTTGGTGTTGCTGATGATGATGATAATGATCAAGAAGCAAAACGAGCAAATAATCTTTTTCCTCCACTTTTAATCCCCCAGTTTGCGAATAGATTTATATTCACTCGCCAAGTATGTCTTTTTGGGTTGCTTTGGTGGTCGTTGTGATACAAGTAAAGGTAGCATAAACGTTTGAAAACAACATTTGCACATTTGAACATACAATCATATAACTTATCTATTTCCTCAATCTGTCTAATGTAAATTTTTAAAAAAATATGTCCTTGTTTGACCCTTTTGTGTATTTTCTGAGTACTCTCAAGTTGGAAATATTTCTAATGTTAAAATTGATCTAAAATTTTGAAAAAAAGTTATTGTATGGTGAAAAATTAATTTTCATATGTTTATTATCCTACAGGCATGTTCTTGTTACATGTACACAAAATTTTATGTAAGCAAAAAGATGTATTTCATAATAAGTAATTTGTGTTTCTGCGCATTGCATACTTTTAAATCCTTCTGTTTTTATCCATTTCCTAAAAAATCCCCTTCCCTGTCTGTCTGCCTACGTGTTTGTCTGATGAAAATCCTCTCTTGAATTGAATTGCTCTTTTGGTCCATAACCTATTGTTACTTTTTCTCTCGACAACAACATCACTACTAGTACACAAGTTCATTCTATTATTTTTGTACTAGGAATAAATATGGTAATTTTTCCTTCTTTTTCTTCAAAAGTAGTGGAAAGTAGTATTGGTGATTATGATGACGATGATGATGACAATGATGATTATTTTCTTCTTATCTCCAATGTTCAGTCTTTCTTTCTCCGTTTCTACTTCTGTACAAAAAAGTACAGGCAAAGTGAAAGACGAAGGAGCATCATAAACAGCAGAAGAAAAGGATTTTCTCAGAAATTTTTTTCTTATGAAAAATCGGAGTAAGATTCCATTCACTATTCATATCCAAAAAATACGTAGCTAGTATGCATACATTACCCAATACATACACATGTCATCATGTGTTGGTGTGTGGGGGTAATCATGATTAATACATGTAGCCGTAGCCATAGTCCCTGTCCTCATAATCACCATCCTCACCTCTCTCTCTCACCCGTCATTTTTATTCCAGCATAGTAACAGCATTAATACTTATAGAAAAATAAATATATTCACATGTGGAAAGTAAAGTATGGAAATTCCCATCTTCAGCCAAGTCATCGTCATCATCACGGATGATAGGCTCTGCTACTGCTTCTCATCTTGTCAACGTCCTCTTCTACCTCTTATACATTTTTTTTCAAAGAAACTCCTTGTACATTTTTTAGATCTCTATACAACGCAAATACTTAATACTGCAATGCAATATTAAAGTATTGAATCATGAGAAATTTTCAATTTTCATCATCACTACCTCCGCCACCACACCTCCTCCTCTTCATCTTATCATCGCACACTGCTTCTTACTATCATCATCAAAGTAAAGTTGTCATAAAGAAAAAAAAGAAGAAGCAAAGGAATGGATGGATGAATGAATGAAAAGAAATCTCCTTGTTGAGCTCGAGCTCTTTCTTTTCTTCTTCTCTTGCTACTTTGCTGTGATGCTCATCATCATCATCATCTCATTTTATTTTCACCTTAACACCTTGTTATGTACGGGGTCATGCACGCATATATACACACACACATACACGCATACATTGCCCTTTTACTATCGTCGTCATAATCATCATCATCATTGGCATTTTTGTCACTTTTTTTCTTTCTCTCTTCACTTGAATATGAGCACACAAAAGGTAGAAAAGGTGTCGCAATATTTTCTTCTTCGTCTTTTTTCTCTGATCCTGCCTATCTAGCTGGAATGGAATTATGGAACGTCATCATCATCATCACCATCATAGTCATAATAAAGGATTCTAATTCCATTTCGAATTATTTACGTAAATAGAAAACATGGTGATGTGAGGATGATGATGACGATGGTGATGATGTGTAGGACGGCTTCTTGGCTTTTTTTTGTACTTTACTTCCTCCAGGGAAATCTAATCAGGAAATTCCAGTACCATCCTCCTCATCATCATATAACATGGACCTAACTTGACTGACTCTTTTTTTATTTCATGACGATGAGAGATAGATGTGTACAGAGTACATGGGTGAGAGGGAGTTGGGGAAGAAAGAAAATAAATTATGTGATGTGATGATGCATGAATTCAAATGCATGTCTGCCTGACTTCGCTTTCCTATGTACTTTACTTGTTATTACCTCTTCTACTTTAAAAAATAAGAAGAAAAGAAAGAGAGATAGAAAAAAAAAAGAATTACAAAAGTAAAAATGGTAAAAAAAGATATACACATGTGTACGTGTACCTGTAGTTGATAGGTTTTTCGGTAATAAAAAATGGAAAGGTGAGAGAGAATAATAGATAGGGAGAGAGAGAGAGAGTAAGCAAAAAAGAACGGAAGGACAGAGGAGAAGAATAAAAAAGAGGGTAAATGCACATGCTGGGCCTTGGGAATCCTTTTATTCATTTTTTGTGTAAGAACCTCGTCGTCGTCATTATTCTTTATACCTTGCCATTATTGTTATCATTTAAGACTTTTTTTTGGAAAGTAGCTACTGATGGATGAATACTCACATGATGTAGTAGGGAGATGATGACGATGATGATGATTCTGTACAATATTATGAACAAGCAGCCTGCACTAGGGCACCCATAAGATCCTTTTCTGATGAAAACCCTTTCTAACTTTACCATTGTGGATTGTCTATGCTGAGGTGTGGATGAAATAGGGCAAACTGAAACAAGCATGTTTTAATGATAGTGATGTGAGATCAAGATCTATGATCTATTTTACTCTTTTATACTTGGAAAATAAAGTAATGATAAAAAAGTATGTATTAATCACGTTGTCTTTACACAACACCAATTCATTTGAACTCATTTCTTTTGATTTTTTTGTTCTTCGTACTTACATTACCTTATTTACAACGCACTCTCGGGTGAATTATTTTTTGTTGTATTGAATTCCATCTTTTTTCCTTTGACGTTTTTTATCCTTTATTGAATAGTAAAAAAATCATGATGATAATAATAATGATGGTGACGTTGAGGACGATGAAGGTGATCGCAAAGATCACAGGTATTAGGGGAAAACGTAGAAGTGATTGTGTGAAGTCAAGTTAACAGACATACATTCTTGTATTAAATCTTGTCCCTTTTGAAGAATCGGGATTTTTTATGATGAGAATAAGGATGATGAGTTGAGTATGAGAATTCTCTAATTTCACATTGCTCAATCCTTTGAGCACAGATACAAGGAAATAAATTAAAATAAATAATAAAAAGTTTTGGAAACAGAAGATCTTAACAGAATTCCTTTGATCGCAACACGATTACATCGATGACGATGAAGGTGATGGTGTTGGTCTTGATGATGATGGTGATGATTTTTTAACCTGTTTCAAGTAATGAATTACGCAATCCGCTGATCATGTCAAAGAGTTTTGTATTTATAGCAGTGTAAATTTATGGTGAAGCATGAGATCTATTGTGAAATTTGTTAACCCTATTAGATAACCATATTATGTCTTTTTTCTTTTGTGCACAGCAAATGTCAACGAGAAAATGTGACGGAAGGATGGAATAAGAGACCCTTGAGGAAAAAAAATAATGACTTGGCTAACACAATAGCTAAATGGCGATACCAATGAACAATGATCGACTTAAGTCGAAATTTCCTTGCCAAAAACTTATGAAAAGTGAGTTATGAAACTTTTGCAAAATAAATTATTTCAGAAGAATTATAATGTTTAATTTTGATATTTACAATCGAATCATTTTTTTTGTTTAATTCTAGAATCTAATTTACGATATTGCGATTTACCACATACTATGTTACAACGGAACAGTATAGTCTTCTTTTTGCGATGCGTAAAATGTTGAATAATAAAACATTATCAAAATTTTACTCTTGAAATGAAATTTAACCAACATTACATTTCAGTAATACTAATAATAATCAATGAAATTCATAAAATAATAGTAATCTATAATAACGTTACTTACCACCTATTCTAAATTTATCGGTTTTTGTATAACAAACAATAGTGAAAAAATTAATTGTTAGAAAGATAAAAACTTATGATCAAAAATTGATGCAGTCACTAGCCAATACTATCTATATAATTCACAGAATTGATCCAGATACTATTTAAATAGTATTGATTGTGTCTACAATTAAAAATACCAGTTTGCATACAGCTAATCAATAAATCTATCTTATATTTTAGCCTAATTTAATTATATTTATGAAACTTTTTACATCTGTAAAGCATACTGGCAAAGTAAATCAAATCATGTGATTAATTCGAAAATTAAATACAATTATAATTCTGTAAGGTTCTCTGTGCAACTAGAATTATTATGTACAATGATATCACCAGGCTTTATCCATGCGGTCGAATCTATTTAGCTAACTAATTAGATGCATGACGGTTATCATAATTTTAACTAATTTTAAGTACTTTAACTAAAGAAACTAAAATAGTACAATTGTGCAGCAATAAAAAAATTGTTGGCAAGCCAAATAAATCAGTTAAATCTTACGCCCTTGTAAACGCTTATTTGTGTCAAATACCAATCCTCGGCCTCGACCACGACCTATGTACACATGTTTTTTGGGGATGTCTGGAATAATGTTCTCCAGAGCTACTTCGGGACTCATAGCAGTTTCGTCGATGATTTCCTGGGAAGATGGTTGGCTGTTGCTCATGGTCTTACAAACTGCAACAGGACGTGTTGAAATCGCAGAAGAAGTTGGAGGTTGATCACTGGCTACTTGTTTAGCACGAACAATGGAAGAACCAGAAGACCTAGGTGGTGGAGCAGCAGGTGGAGCATCTTGACCAACCTTCAAGTTCATGTATCTGTAATCACAAAAAACGCAAAAAAGTACAATTTTTAGTTTTTGATTTAGATTTTCCTGCTGCAGCAACGGTACTATTTTACAATATACAGCTACTTACTTCGTCATTACTTGATCCAGCCTGTGTTCTTGTAAACCGCTGATTAAATGGCGTGCCATGAATTTGTAGGTTAACTGGTCTAGTTTTTTCTTCTTTTCTTCAGAATCAGTGTTGTCCATTGAAACCTGCTCCTTGGACTCATTACTAGTGTCTTCTTCTGAGGACGATGTGTCTACAAAACCTCTGTCTTCAACATCCAAGTTCTCCCCAAAAACAATTACTCGAGCATCCACAGTCTCCGTGTATGTCCCTCGTCTTGGTCGACCTCGACACCTACCTCTCATGTTGGCTGAAGCCATGATCGCTTAATTCACTAAAATAAATTGATATTATTGTCTATTTCAGAATCACATAAATAAAAGTTCACAAACGCCCACAGAAATATAAGCCTACAATAATTATATAATCCACCTGTCACTTGTGTATTCAATTCGATTAACCATTCAATTCAACGGGTAAAATGGTCCTTTTAGCTGATAATAGTCAAGATGCGTCGTCACCTCTTCAAAGTAAGTAATGGAATGAGCTTCACACAAGCCAGGAAAAGTAAAAATAAGGTCAGTGTAAAAAATATGTTTGTATCGAAAGCGGCATTCTCCTAAAATGAACTAAAAACTAACAAAGAGATGGATGCTCAAACATAAGTCCAAAATAACGCAGCAAAACTTATTCCTAGTGATATTTTCTTCAATTTGAACTTTATTGTCTCAAAATGTATGGCAAACGTGACAGGTAGTATGTGGTACTTGAAAATCGAGTCAGCCAAGTAGTCTTGAAAGAGAATGTAGTAATTTGAATATTTATCTCAACACACATATTTTACACGGCACCGGTATGTCATTGACTAAAGAAGCTAATCTTTTTGAAGAATGAAGCTGTACTATTTTCCTACATTTATTCTGTATTTTAAAGTATATTGACTCGGTCTTTGTTCATATCGTGATGTCGATGTTCGTTTATCCTCCAATTCTGTGATTTTCTAGTCTCGTTTTGGTAGGTACCAAGTTTATAGAGCTACCCAAGAGAAATATAGCTTTGATATGATGTACTCCTGTTCACGTTGATCATTCGGATGCATAAAAGACGCAAAAAAAATTGTTGGCCGTGTTTTCTTCCTAATTATATTGTTCTCTTCAGGTGCCACCTTGTCGTGCGTTTTCAATATGAGTTAAAGAAGTGGATAGCATTTTAAGACCCCCAAAGAAATACAGCATTAACTTCATGTTTTTACCAGCTAAATAACACACGCGCATAAGTAAACCGTAAATCTATCTTCAAAGTTATTACTTTTCACATATTCCTTACAACCAGCAAAAAATACTTCCTAAGCATCACCACCCAAAAGTAATTTTCTTTTTTTAAAGTTCTCATTTTTTATATCCCTTTTTCCTCTTTGCTCCCCTTCCTATTTTCTGTCTCATTCTCTCTTTTTATCCTTGGTCCACAACAGCGGAATGTCCTGTTTTTTTGGCTTTTCATCCTCTTTTCCAATTTTCGCCCTTTTCATTTTAAAATGGATAGATGGATGGTGATGGACTTTAGGAATTCAAGCCTTTTTTCTCTCACAAAGTGGCAGTGCAGAAGTAGCAACAACAACAAAAGGAGAAACTGATAGCTGTCATTCAAATGGACCATGAGTAGGGAAGAAAATAAACTGGAATCTTCCTCCAACCAACACTCAGTCCTACTTATTTTTTTCCTAAAAACCAGTGACTATACTTATATCTAAGGCTTTATGGTATTTCTCTTCTCTAATGTCATTCCATTTTCTAAACTGATTACATAACTGACTCCTCCACCACCATCACCAGCCATGACATAATATCAATGGCATGGTCCGCTTTCCCCATCTATTCAACTCGCAAAGTTCTAACTTGACTTGATTTCTCCAAATGGCCATTCCATTTATTCTGCGTAGCACTATACCATCATCATCAGCATCATCCCAGCAATATAATCCCTTTCTATTTTTTCCCTATTATTTCCATTCCATTTTATTCACAATCAGGAACGGGAGCTGTAGTAGCACCATCAAAAAAACTATGGCTATCCATTTTCTGTAGAGCAGCAGTAGCAATAGCAATAAAAGCGAGAAAATTGCCAGAGAGATAAAAATAGAAGGACATCATTTTGATGATGGCGATTGGGATGACGAGGAAATGTGCTGGCATTGCGTTGCTTCTACTGCATCTCTGCGATGGACAAGCAGAAAAAAATATGTAAACATGATGACGACGATGATGATATTATGCAATTCAGCTAAAGCCAAGTTGGTATATGATGG
Organism: Entomobrya multifasciata; assembly: GCA_034693345.1. NCBI lineage: Eukaryota > Metazoa > Arthropoda > Collembola > Entomobryomorpha > Entomobryidae > Entomobrya > Entomobrya multifasciata. Next base: position 35,862 of record JAQFXM010000602.1, on the reverse strand, counting down.
CTATCAGTGAGATGATGCGATGGTGATCTTCAAAGCAAGTAATGCATGCAAAGAGTACCAAAGTCTCAGGGATCATTACACACACACACAGAGCACAACTGTCTATCTCTTTTTTCAGTTGGAAGAATACAATGATGCGGTATAATAAAAATGAGCATTAGAATCATAAATATACATTATATACTATATACTCTGTTCAGAAATGGACACGGCCCACACAAAAACAAACATAAAAAATGTAGGCCCAAGATATTTTCACTTATTCTCTTTAAAAAACGTATATACATTTACACACAAATAGACATAAAATGAAAGTACGTCCATTAAACTACGTTTTGATGTTACATTTTTTTCTCCCTGTTTTTTCCAAAACTTTTATTTTTTCTCCAGGAAACTTGAGAATATTTGAGAAGAATGAAAAGGATTGAGATACTCCCAATGGATTTGGTTTTTCTCTCTGCCTGTCTTGCCTCCTGCCTGTTTACCTTTTTTTCCCTTTCTAGTTGCTGCTTAGCATTTAAAATAAATATGTACTGAAACCAGCCAGCAAAATACACATTGCACTCATACAATATTTTTTACGGATTACTGTGGTCATCATCATCACTGCCTGCACCACCGCTGCCTGAAAAATGCACAGGAAAATGCCCACATCATTATTATCATCATCTTCGTAAGGGAAACCTTTTCAGGTAAATTTTTCAAGCATTGTACAATTTCTCGTAGTAACCCACCATACCATGATGATGATCATGGTAGCTCAAAAAGTTTACCCAGTTGTACTTCCGCTCTTTTACTCTCTCCCCCCTTTTTGTGGACACATAACCGCATGGACAAGACCAAGACTTTCCTTTTGCGTACGTTTACGTACAGAATATACAACACACTTTGTGCATCTCAAGCCAGCATACATACGACTTACAATTTTCACATTCATTTTACATTTGCCCCTGTATTTCACTACTACTACCACAACAACTCGTCGAGTCCACATGCATAATACATACATTTCTGTTCTCTGCTGCAAAAACGTTTCCTCCAAAAAACATCTCCATGTAAATACACACATACATACATATATATACTCCATCCTTTTTTCCCTCCAATGATTAGCATGGTCATGATGGTTCTTGTTCTGCCTTTCTACCACTTCTACTACCAAACCAAGTCATCACTAAACCAACCGTGCTACGTGTCTAGGAAATGTAATCGCTTGTTTTTCTCTTCCTCTTTTGCCCATAAAAAATAAAAAAGCACATGGCATCACACATGTAGACAAAACCCATATTACATACATTCTGAAGGCGTGTACACTTTTTTTTTTAAACAGTCATTCAACCAGACATACATTCCATCGAGAAAACTTCCCCCAGAAAATGTCTTCTTTCTTCGTGTTTGTTTGCCCATTTTTAAATGACCATCATCATGAAGATGATTCCATCTATTGCAGTTTTCCCTGCTGCTGGTATTTACAATACTTTTACACTCTTCTGAAAAGATTACCATGTAAAAAAACTTACGTGGTGTCTTCTCTCCTTCCTTGTCCTTTCTATCCCTTTCCCCTCTTTCTTTTTGTTCGTTCCCATCTCATCACCCAACCGTAAAGTCCAGCAGCTTATTTTCTTATTTTATCGCCGTGCTTTGAATTTTTCATTTTTTCCCTTTTTTCAAGAAGCAAAATATGGGGAGAAAATTCAAAGGCAACTGAGTGAGTGCAGAGTCGGAAGATAATGCATAAATAAACGGTGGCTAACTTTACTTTGATCCTCTTTCATTTTGCCCATCATCGTCTAAATATCCATCCATCTCCCTCTTTATTTATCTAATTTCTATTTTGATACATAAATAAAAAAGGAGAACTGCACTGCCAAGTATAAGATCATATATAGTAGCTACAGTTTCCATGCTAACTTAACGGTGTAAATACATATCCACAGGATGAAAACGATAAGAATAAATGGTGTTCTCTTGTTCAAAAAATTATGTTCCTATTTACATTGCTCTATTCATCTCCATTCATCATATATTTACATTTTCTAAGAAGCTCAGTATTTTTTCTTGTAAGCTAAGCATAAGCTGACCAATATACGCTGTAATAAATAACCACATCTTATATATTTGTCACGTAGTAGTATGGTATTTCTCCACTACTTTGCATATTTGCATTCCTCCATAAGCTTTGTATTTGCATTTCTCTGTGGTTAACATAATCTCAAACATGATCATCCAATAGCAAGTCAATAAGGAAACCTCATACGAACAACAGCATTATTTTTTCTATCCACACAAAGTAATCACAATCCCAATAACAAGCAAAGTACACACTCTACCCACCCAACCATTCATTTTTTGTTTCCTTTTTTTCTGATGATCACATCACAAAGATGCCATGTCGTCGTAAGCAAAATAATCAGAGAAAAAGTCCAAAGCCAAGCAAATGCTCTGTCTCTGAAGATGATGATGATGACTACGACGAAACTGTACATATATGCCTCTCTCTCCTTCCTCAGTTTCTACTTTTGCTTTGCTACTTTACTTTTTTTTACTCTTCACAAGTAAGTAGTAGTGGTGGTGGTGGTGGTGGTGGTAGAAGACTTTCGTTTGATTATGATTACGAATCCTCTTCTTTTCCAACGAATCTACAAAAAAACCAGGCATGTATGCATCCATCCATCCATCCATCCTTTCCACTCATTCATTCATTTTACCGTGAAGAATAAAAAAACCTTCTTTACTTACTTTTCCATAATAAAAATATACAGAAAGGGGCTACTTATCTGAGTGTGTAGAAAAATACAAGGGTGTTTATATAACATTGTATATCTGTGACTTGACTATGAAGACTCATAGCGAATAAAAGGGCATTACTACAGCTTTTCCTTTTTTCTTACCTACCTACCTATCAACCTTGCTAGAGCTACCCACCACCACCATCAACTGAATATGTAATTCGTCTCGTCTTCTCTCTGGCTTTCTCAAAAAAAGTATAAAAAGAAAGAAAAGAAAAAAAAGTAAGTCAAAGTATTCTTGTTCTGTTAGTGGAAAGGGAGAAAAAAAAGCTGATGTATTTTTCTTTTCCTTTCTCTGGCTTGGCTTTGCTAATGATTTTTCCCGGAGGAGGTAAATGGCCCCGTGCGTCGTATACATGAATGTATGTATATTATGCTTACTGAGTAGAATCTTTTTTTTCTTGTATGACGATCATGATGGTCTTCTTATGGGTTGGTCCTTGAAAGCTTTTCCTTTTTGACTTTGCTTACTCAACTAAGTTGGTTGGTTTGCTTTTGATGGTCTTCTCGTTTTCTCCCTCCCCTAAAACTTTTTTTTAGCTTATTGTCCACAGATCGATAGCTCAATAAAACGTACATAAATATATTCGTAGTAATACATAAAAAAGTATAATAATAATAATTACAATAACACATTTAAATATTATCCTGTATAGCATGTTTTTTTCTATTTGGTGTTATACGAACAGTTTATAATTGTACGTCCATTTTATTTGTGTTATTATTCTTTTGCCATTTTTATATTTTCTTGACAATTCCTCCAGATGCATTACGCGTATGTATATTATATATGGTTTAAAGATAAAATGGATGCCGATGACAGTTGACTAGTGACGGAAGGACGACAACTAAACGATGGTTGGTTTTGTTGGGATGGATGGATAAGAAGATGTACTCTCTTTTAGCAAGATATGTATGTTATTTACAGATAGATATGTATATTGAAAGAACAAGAAAACACATCTGGTCTGTAAGTTACTATAGCGGCGACGTTAGTGGCAGTGGTGGGTGATGTTGGTGATACAAGAATGTAATCAAACGAGAGAGGAACTGGCACTTCGTTCTTGTCATTTTGTGATATTGCTGCTGCTGCTGGAGCCAGAGGTAATATCATCGTCGTCGTCATCATCATCATCATCACCACCACGGAAAAGACGACAACAAACTCTTCTAACTAAGAAAAGAGAGAGAGACTTGGAGAAAAAATGTAGCACTAATGTGCTCACTAATAGTAACTGTTTTACATACTATACCAATATATTATATTATGTTCGCCCTGTATCTATATGTAAGGATACGTATGTCTATAAAAGATATTTTTGTGGACAGAGGAGAAAAAAAAGTGGAATGGAATGGATGGAGAAAGAAAAAGAGGGAAAAAATTCATTCCAGTTAACTATGTGGAAGGAGTGGTATCATAGAAGGGAAAAAAGCAGTTAGCGAGAAAAGAAAGAAAGAGAGAGTGAGTGAGTAGTGGAGTGAAGGAAAAGAAAAGCATCATCTTGGACTTGCTCTTTACTCACTGTCAATCTCCCTAATGGCCATCATCTGTTAAACCCTCCCCATCCATTCCATCAGCAAAAGAAGAACAGGCAACACATAGCAGCACAGCCACTATATAGTACCAGACGAAGAAGAAGAAATGTCTCTTGACTACACAGGACCATGGGAAGAAGAAAAAAGACCGACAGAAAAAAAGTTTTTCCTTCCTTTCTCATTCTCTCTCTCCAAAGCTTTTGTGTAAGGCTTGCTTGTCTGCTGTTGTAACGATGATGCTCATACGTCTGGTGGTATGGTGGTGGTGGCTTTCACTTTATTTTTTTCAGAAGTAGTATACCACCATCAGTAAAGCTTATTTTTCTTTTTTTGTTTGAAATGAAAGAAAAAAAGGAGAAGGAATGGTGGATGGAGTGATGTCCTTCTCTTTCCTTTTTATAAAAGTACAGGCATTTTTTCACACACAGCCTGGGTGAGAGAGAACGAGAAAGAGAGAGAGTAAAAAATCCCCTTTTCATAATAATTCCCAATTCTCATTCCAATCCTCATCAAAACCGTAATCAAAACAGGATGGAAAAAAGCCGGAGTAAAGAAAAAAATCCTCTGAAAATATCTTACATTTATTTGTAATATTAACTAATACACTTAATACGGTCAATATAATATGTAAACACTGATATTTTTTTACTTTCAAAATATGTTCATGCATTAAATACATTTATTTAACTAATGTACACAACATGATGATTTTTTATTTGTTGCTTGTATTATATAATTTCTTCGTTTTTGTAACATCAAATCATCCACTTATGCATTTCATATAGATAATGTAAGCTTTATATTTTAAGGGCTGTTTTAAATCTGATTTTGTTCAAGTGAAATACAATGCTACACTACAAGTTTCGTAAAAGAACAGCCATAGTATTTTATTGTGGAGGAATGTCATGTCAAGTCGACTAGCTTTTATTTTCATTTATTTGCTTCTTTTAACTTTTCAGTGGAATTGATACTAGGCTTGTTGAATATTTTAGCATTTGATGTGGTAAGATCCCAAGCAGTGTTGTCATGCTGATGCCTTTTTAAACAGTTTATATTGCTCTCACTAAAATTCCCGTTGATTTTAGTACGATGTCGATATCTCTGTGTGTACCTGTGCATACCTGTACCTATTTTATTTGTTGTGGTTTTCTCAGAAAAGAAGAAAGAGATTCATTTTGACTTGTTTCTGTATCTCTGTAGATTCAGTTATATGATGATATGATTTATTGTATTGTTTTCCTGTTTGATTTCCTTTCATCTCTTCATCACATCGCCATCATCATTCCTCATTGCTATTGTTCCGCCTTTTGCCATTTTCACAATTTATAATATTAGTTTATCAGTTTTGATCTTTTCTCAGGTATACAAAGCATAATAACGCTTTGCAAGGTTGGGTTTCTCAATTGACTGGTATAAATGATGATGATAAAGCCAAGTGTGTACAAAGTTTACATGGAGATAATTCAAGAACAAACACACACAAGTGGATTTGTATTGTTTCTTGCGAAATAAATAAATTGAGAGAAAATCAACTCTCAAGTAAAATAAATAAACTCTTTATTATCAAATTTCCATGACGTCAACTTCAAATCAACCTGATTATTCGAAAGTACTGGAAATATTTTTCTAATGACAGTTTACTACTTTGATCTTTAAATATTTTACATGAAGTGTGCCACAACTGCCACACCGTTCACATTGCAGATACCGGTCTGGTCCTGGTCATGCATTTTCTGGAGGAACCCTTTTCATACCCCACAAAAGAAACAAGGAATGATGATAGTAACAAACCCACTCACATTTTAAGAGTACCATTCAGGCCATCTGTGGAGAAATGTGAAAACATACAAGTATCAAAACTTTGTTAATCTGTCTGTTGTATTGTTGTGATTACATACTTTGTCTATTTTTCTCACAACTTCCTGCTTTGTTACTACTAATATACCTTGACATCAATTTCACAATAGATAATATATAGTATTATGTGTAAAAGTTTATAAAAAAAGATAACGTTTTCAAAATAAAAAAGTTTATTTCTTTACCTTACAATTTTCTTACCCACTTCAACAAAAAAATGGAGTTTAGTACTCCAAAGTAAAAGTTTATAATGATACACCAACTGAACAACTCAACAACACAAAATGCATCTTAACTTATTTAACCAAAACCTAAAAAGAAAGTTTACATTTACTCCTAGATTTTTATTTTGTACATTACATACCTACACCATTTCCGCTTACACATATGTATCAAAACAAACACAAAAGGGAAAATAGTTTTGAAATGCGCAAAAGAACAAATTGGTTGGTCTCCAGAATCCAAAAGAGAAAAAAAGTCCACAATAACATATTATTGTTGTTGTCATATTCTTTTTTCGTTATTTTTGGAAAGAATAAGAAATAAATACGGAAGAGCCTAAGCTTTTCAAAAGTCACTAAACCGACAGAGTATAACGACTACGATAATGGTGATGATAATGTTTCAAAATAAAAAAGGACGCAGCGACCCGATAAAAAAACGGTATGTACGACAGCACCAGGCATCGCCGTCATCCTTATCATCATCATCATCCTCCTCACAAAAACATTATTTTTTCGGACTGAAATGATATGTTAGAGTAGCAGCAACATAATATTTTTCTCTAGTCCTTCCATCATGCATGCATGCATCGCATGTGCTGCCTACCACCACCATTATTATTTTTTTCCTTTCTCTTTTTCCTGTTTGGCCTCTTTGCTCTCTCTAGAGTATGTTTTGATGGTAGGATGCACCCTGTTTATACATCATCGTCATCTTTCTCTCTCTCTCTTCTCTCTGTCTACACGAATGAATGATGGTTGATCACAAACTACGACGCGGCGACGTTTAAGAAAAAAAACTCTGAGATGATCACTCCTACAAAAGATGCTCTTTTGCTCTTCCTTTATTTTTTTCTTGAGAAAAATGAAGAATCAGCTAGATATGTACATATGTATATGCTTGGTTTTTTCTAATGTTTTTAGAGAGGGAGTAAAAGAAGGAAAAAATATGCTTGGTTTGCTTTCAAGGGAATAAGTAGCCAACGGGCGAGGATTAAAGGATGAGCGATGATGATGGTAGTAGCAAGATCCAAGAAGAAGAAAACGACACGTCAAAAAATAAAAAATCATCCGGAGAGCGAGAGAGGTTGGGGGAGGGGGAATCGCCTTTTTCAACATAACAATATTATGCACTGTATCACATGGGTATAAGTATTTTCATGGTAATAATAATAATATGTATTATATTTATTCCCTTTTTCCGTTTTTTTATCCTTTCTTTTTTCCTCTCATATTCAACTTTTACAACTGACAAGTTACTATTTCTCTTTCTCAAACTGGAAAGCCTTCTTGGTCTTTCTTTATTAACTTGCGACTTTGAGCACGTTACATAGGATATCCTAGTTGTCTGTCTGTCCGTCGCAACAAGATGAGTTCTAAACAGAAGTAGATTTATCATACTTGTACTTTTCCATATATATTTGTCGTTACATAACTTGAATGAATTCGTTAAACAAAAAATGTATATTTTATCATTTTAACAAAATTGACTTTAATTTCAAGTTTTTTCCAGTATTTTGCACTCTATGCTGTTTGCACTTTAAAACTACCTGGACAAAAGAATACACTCAAACAATATGTTGCCTTGCAAAAATTTGCTTTGAATAAATGATCCTTCGTGGGTGAAATATTTTTCAATTTCGAATTTCTTAAAATTGTCAGTACCCAGGTTTCAATTTATTTATGCATTTTCAATAAAGCCGCAACTTGCCTAAATTTTGTTCTCAGGTTTGTTTTCCTAGCGTTCTGCTGGTGGTGGTCTTGACGTTTTTTGGATTCCCCTTTTCCGATAGAAAGACCAAAACCAGTGAATATACACACGTATAGATGGCAAAAAAAACCGAAAAGGGAGAAAAAATTCCCATTTTTCTTTCTTCCTCGTCACTGAGTTGACTATGTGGATACTGGATGATAATATTACTATAATATTACATTTTAGTGGGTAGTAGTATCCACGAAAATAATATGAATAAGAAAAGAAAAAAGTAAGAAAATTATCAGATATGGCAAAACTTCCAAATGCCCATGGAAGGCGAGAATTTCCCGGAAAACATATGAAATTTTTACCAAATAAATTAAATAGAGACGACTTTTCATATTGGAAGGATGCGATAGTGGCAGCGGCGAGGGAAATGGAATTAGCAATGGGGATAGCGGTGTTAGAAGTGGTAGCAAAACCCGATACTTTCCATTCAAGCCTATGAATACATGACGAAGAAAATGATGATCATAATGCTACATATGAGTATATTATTATTACAAGTAATATAACTACTCATATAAATGCAGACTTATATATTTGTACACGTTCGAGATGTGTGTCTGTGTATTGTGTATGCATTATTATTATGAAGAAAAATGATAGATAGGCATGAAATCGGCATATGCATATCCCCATTTTTATTTTATTTTCGTGAGTATAACTCAAGCCGACACAAACATACACACTCCGTCACATCATATAATGTTACACTTTTTCTTGACTATAGTATTCCTCAGACATGAGAAATAAAAGATGATTTTTTTGTTTGGAGGGAGCTTCTCCATATCTTGAAGGAATGGGAGAGCACACTGCCGCTGTTCTGATGATGATGACGATGATTCCATCCAGCTATTTATATTTTTTTATATATTGGAGACTATTGGCTGTGAAAATGAAAGGACCTCGGAGTAGAAATAGCTTTGCAGATGGAGCAAAATAAAAAAAGAACAATGGATAGGTTTCTTCGAAGAAGGTGGAGAAGTGTAGAGAAAAAAAGTCAAGTCAACTCAGGGAAGCGGAAGTGAATAATATCAATGTAATCATGTACATATAATATTTTCCCCCTTCTCTGATGATAATCCTTTTGCATTGCATCGCGCGTGGTCCTGGCCAGGTCCTTTTTTTCAGTTTTATCCTTTCCTGTTCTGCTACAGTTATAGAAGGAAAGGAGGAAGAAGGAGAAGAAAAAAACCTTATTTCGCTCTTGACTAGTTCCATAATTTTTTTAGGGAATATCCAATCCATAGCAGCCAATGGCACGTTTACTTATGACATATAGTGTAGTCCATGCGGTAAAATACCAATATCAACATTTTTTGGTTGACTTGGACCATGAAAGTTGGAGTAGAGGAAAATAATAATAACACATGTCAATATATCTAACTTATTTTTCATGACTCCTCTGCCTACATATCTTGCCATTGCATTGCCCAAGACACTCACAAACAATCCTACACACAGGCGACTTACATATATTGTTACTGTCATAAAAATAAACGGAAAGAAAAAAAAATTGTTGGAGGAAAGAAGGCGGATGATGGTGGTGATGATGACACTTTGAAAATTCATATGAATTATTCAAAGTTAAATCATGCAAGCATGCGTGCATATGCGTTTAAGATACTTGAGAAAAAGAGGATGCAATTTTTTATAAGATGTTGGGCGACAGAGCCAATATCAGACCATAAGACTTAGAAATATAAAATATATGTGTATGCTCTCTGGATTTTCGAGTGAGTTTTATCCACACCAAACAGATATTTTTTTTGAATGTTGCTTTTTTCTACTGCAGATCTTGCTATAATACAATGGGGACCAATTTATATTAAATTTCTTTTCTGGCTTTTTATTTTACAACAGAGGAAAAAAGTTTTATTCATTTTTTTTTAGATAAAGTGTAATGGATATTGGTAGATTTTGGAAATTGGTGAAACAAGTAAAAATGTAAAAATTGAAGAATATATTTTTATTCATCCAAGTCAAGATAAAATGTACCTCGAGTACTGGGGTCACAATACTCACCAAATATAGCCTTGTCTTTGCATGGACAAGTTGTCTTCCAATCCAGGAGGCTGTCACAACGGCATCCAGTGATTAGGCGGTTGATTGAGAGGGAGAAAAAGAAGGGGGCCTTGGAATGACTGCATGTGTTCAATACTGTAAAATGGATAAATTAATAATAAAACCATGAAATAACATTAATTTAATTTAAAAAGCCAATTTAAAAAAATGCTTACCCACAACTCCTTTTTCATTCTGGCCTTGGCCAAACTGATTCAAGCAAGGTTTTTGTAGTGGACCACCACCGTTAGCTGCGAAAAAATACTCAAAGTTTGTATCCTGTTATGTAATGTTTTAACAATGTCATAGAACGGTCTGTGCTTACGATAAAAATCTGTGTGTCCAATATTTTCATAAATGCCAAGAGCTCCTTGATTTGTGTGAATGATGTCAACAAATTTTGCATCTTCCTTAGATAGCTGTCTACTGGATAATTGGAGTCCCTTGTAAAAACTAGGTCCCGCTGGATCTAAGCCTGTAATGCGTCCAGGAATTTGTCCTCCTGTTAGTTCCCTCACAGTATTTCCAGCATTTCCAGAAACATGGGATCCCAAAGAGAAACCGATAAGATGAACCAAGTCAAAACTGTGTATGGCTCCATTTTCCATCAGAAACATTACGAATTGTCCAACACGTCTTCCCACCAGAGGCACATTTTTCACCGCAAACCCATAAAAGAGACTACCAGCATCTCCACTGAACTTGGGATCAGCAAGCATACCCCAGTCAACAATTATTACGTTGTTTCCTGGGGCATTTCGAGATTCTCTACTTGCTTGTCTAATGTTCAGCATTCTTGTCAAATACGCGTTCTTAATTTCTTGAACAGGTTCAGAAATGTGATGATTTGTAAATCCGTGAATTATAATTTTCCAGGGTTGTCCATACCGGAAGTGGGAACGTTGAAGGGACGAAGGGTCACCATAAATGATTTCTTCTACAAAATCCTGGTTCCTGTATTCATTTTATAAGAACATTGTATGAAGTAATTTGTGTTTTTGAAACTTTTCTAGAAAAAGAACATGTTTCAATTATACATCAAATGAAATCATATGAAATATTATCAAGAACTTACTGTTCATTTGGATACAAATAAAATCGAACGTTATCTGGATTCCCTGAAATGATTTTATCTTCGACAATACCAGATATGCTTGTGGGGACTTTGTCGTTTACCCATTCCCATAAACTTTTTAAGCATCTTGCAAAAACACCCCGATCACTGTTTCCTTTGGACACTTCGGTATCTTGACTGGGAACAGTCAAATTTCCTTCGACATGTTCATCCGAGTCCACAACCGAAACCTCAAGAGTAGCAGAGCAATAAACGCTGATGAAACATGACGTAACAACTATGCCGAAAAATATCCAGAATCGCACTGAAATTGACATCTTCCGAGTTTTTTAATTTCTCGCAAGCGTGACACGGATAAAATATTTTTTTTTACACTGCGTTCACCTCGACCCGCATTCAACAACTAGCCCTTAAAAGATTCATCGCATTTTATATTGCATGCAGGGTCTATGTAATCATCTCTTTTACATGCGTGATGGAATTTTCATTTTTAAACAAAAATCGACATATTATTATGCGAAGCATAGTATTGTAAGTAAATAAGTTCGTAAAAAATACCTTTTCAATGAAAAGAAATCTCCCATTTGTCCTTGACCTCGTCATTACCACAACAAAGTTTACTTTCCATTTTTTTAGCTCACCTGCAATACAATTTCTCCAGCAGCACATCAGAATCATAGCATACCTCGTCCAATAAACAAGTAGTAAAATTTTCGAGGAGGTAATTGCTTTATTATGGATATGCTATATAGCATTTCAGTTATTTTACCTGAGATTCAAGTAGAAAAACTGTTTTCTACATAAAAAGAGCACTTCGTTGAAGGAAGGGTCTATGTTAAAGTGTAGAAATAAATCTTGAGATGGTTTCTCAAATGGTAAATTGTTATATGCATAGCTTCCAATGAAACTTTGTCCTTGTCCTCAGAGACTCGTTTACACTTTTGCATTGCATGTAGCTTCCGCATTTTAAGTATCCTATGATCTTTCCAGATAAACAGTAAACATGTTGTAAAACGAGATGAACGAAGGAAATCGTAAGTAAGAGTAAAGCAATAATACATTTTTATTTGTTTGGTTTCACTTTCATTTTTGTTCTTATGCCAGATGTAAAAGGTTAGTTACCTAACTTAATTAAGATATTCCACAGATATTGAGAGACGGCTTGAATGAATTTCCCAACTGTATATTTTATGCTGAAAAAATTATTGTTAAATTAATTGATAAATTGGAGGCTAATTTGTCATCTAAGTTACCGCATCCAAGTATGCAAGGGGAAATTTATTGTTCTATTTATTCTCTGTAATTACGTTCACCTGTTTATCCATTCACCCTTTTTAACAGGTTCACCCTTACGGAGAATTTATAATCCCGGGAGTGGAAACTACCTTATGCGTTTTGTTTCAAAGAAATATCTGGAAATTGTATCATGTCCTTGAAATCAAAAACTAATTTTACTTTATTATGCTTTCCAAGAAAAAAAATTGAGACTTTAAGAAATATACATCATACATGAAAATGGACCTAATTATTAATAACATTTGTATTGCACAAGACTTAAATAACTAGTTATAATTGTATAGTAGTCACGATAGTCTTTGCATCCCTCTTTTATGAACTTGTAACTTTGTCACTGCAATATAATCAGTCCCGGATACGATGTCCATAGCGACAGCCTAGAACGATTTGGAAAATAATAGCGCCTCATGCGACAACCGATCCTAGACTTTGACAATAAAATTATTGTGTTGTATCTTATAATCTCGAGAAATAACTCTGATATATATTATGTATAAATTCCATATTATTATTAATCTGTATACCTAAACTGACTTTAAAACATAACAATATTTTTTTGTGAAAGCGCGATAAAATAATAAAATAGTACAAATTTAGGACTTTGGCATCGTTAGATCAATATTATATGTGATATACACTCACTTTATAAGAACTGCTAATTTTTAAGCACTTGATAAGCTCTCGACCTAGGAATGGTGGTTTGAAAACTTTAATATTTAGACTATACATTTATGCGTATCAATTAAAATCAAAGGAACTTGTGACATCTTTCATGTTACATTATATTATTATCATAAGATTTTCAGTAACCGTTTTCTCATTTAAGTAACTGAATTAATCGAAAGACATTAAAGAGATATCGGCACTTAAATCATTAGCATTCATAGTATTGTCATTATTTAAATTTCTCCGGGGTTCTGGGGTTCTTGGAAGGGGAGGTGGGGGAGGCGAAATGGCAGGAGGAATTAAATTAGTTGTGGATGATGATGGACTTGGAATGGCACCACTGCTACGTCTTCTCTCCCCAGCAAAGCTACGACCTGGCGACAAAGCCAGAAAATTCGGACCATCGTCTCCAAAGAAGTTTTCCAGAAATTGAAACGTCGGACGGAGTTCTGAGTTGCTGGACCAACATTTGAGCATTACTGTGTAAACCTGATCAGGACAATGTTCAGGTTTCTCAAGTCGATAGCCTCTCTCTACTTTATCAATTACTTCTTTGCCAGGTAAATCCCCGTAAGGATTTGCCCCAAAAGAGTAAATTTCCCATAAAGTGATTCCATAAGACCAGACATCTGTGGCATGTGAGAAAGTACCGTGGGTACAGGACTCTGGAGCGTACCTGTGTAATTACAATTGAACAACAATATCTTTACCCAGGAATTTTATTTATTTTTATACAAAAGATAAGCACCGTATGCTACGCAATCATACCATTTGATAGGCCATCTTCCACCCTGTGATGCAGTGTAGTAATCACTGTCCGTTCGTAAAGCTCTTGACAACCCAAAGTCACTAATTTTCACATTAAGCCCCACCTTCAATAAAATATTTCGCACTGCCAGGTCCCGATGAATGAAACGTTTTCTTTGAAGATATACCATACCCTTGGCAATTTGATGGGCCCACATGCGAAAATGTCTGGACGGCACAATTTGATCTGAATTCTCAAGGAGATACTCCTGGAGTGAACCTAATTCGCATAACTCTTGAACCATGTATGTTTTTGGGGACCAACATATTCCAATGATCTTCACTATATTGGGATGTTCCAAATCCAGCATTGTTCGAGCTTCAGTCAAAAACTCGTTCTTCTTCCATTCGTTCATTTCTCCTTCAGTTTTCAAAGTTTTTATGGCTACGTCCATAGGTGGTGAATGGCGGGACATGCGGAGTTTTCCTATGAATACTTCTCCATATTCACCTTCCCCTAGTAACTCCCCAATCTCCAATGCATCAATAGGAATGTCTTCTTTGGAAAAGGATGAAGTGTTAAGTCGGTTATTGTTCTCCATATCAATGCGATTTATTAACGTGTTTGGCGAAGTTGACATTGGTGTTCGTTTTGGCAATGGAGGTGGCACATCTAAACAATTTCGTGATGGTGAAGTCAAAGGCTGGTTTGGCTGTTCCAAAGACATCTGTGTCTGTGCAGCCCGGCCATGGGATGGACTCACAGGCACTTGAAGGCGACAAGGAAGACCATCAGGCCAACGGGCATAGTGCTGAACTAAGTGCTCCAAGGATTCTAAATAGGGTCCATCATCAATGAAGAAAAACTGAACTTCGCGTCCAATTTCAAAATTAAACGATTTGTCTTCTAAGATTATAGTGAGCACGTAGGCATCATCCTTATTTGAATGTCGCCGGACAAGATAATATGACGCCAAGGGATCAATTTCACAAAAGTCACGGTAAGCTCGTAACATATCAAGTGCCTCTTTCCTTCCCAATCTGTGATGAAACCAATTTTCTCGATCAGAAATAGGTTCTGGTATTTGTACCGAATCTAAAAATGACAGTTAAAAATTCTCAATCAATATATTACTAACAAGCATAGAATTATTAAAATGTATTTCATGTTTTTTACCGAAAAAGCGAATGATGTCCGAATGATTTTGCTCAAGAGCAAGATGTAAAGGAGTCTCATTGTCTCTGGTCCTTGGTCGCAGTGGAGCGTTGAACATGTAAAGTACCCTAATGCATTCCAAATGACCATTGTTCGCAGCTTCATGCATTCCCACCCAACCGTTGTCATTTCGACGTATTTGTGGATTCGCCCTACCTTCATCCATTAACAGTTTTACAATATCAGGATGATTATTCCGGCAAGCGTACTAAAAGAAATAAAAAAGCAAGAATTCGACACATATTTTTACCCAATTTTCAAGCGTACTAACTAAACACTCATGACTTAGCCTTACATGGAGAGAAGTACAACTAGATGAATCTTTGGCATTAACATTAGTTCCAGCTTTAATTAGTAATCTTAAAATCTCGACAAAGCCATTCATGGAAGCAAGATGAGCAGCTGTTTGGCCTTCCTCGTTTTTGGCGTCGATGCTACGGTTTTTGCAACCAATCATTTCAGCGACAATTCGAATACTTCCTTCCTTCGTGGCTCGATGAAGCAGGTTTGTTCGACCATGTCGACGGACCTCAGCTGGCGGTAAGCACTTTATAACAGGCTTCTGAAGCACAATGTCATCATCATCGACATCATCAGGAGATGTTGGCGATTGAAGCGTTTTTATTAGCTCGTCAAGTCCGTGGCATGGTTCGCGACCCTCTACGAAAACATAAAATACACAAATATATAACTCATAGTTCGAATTTCAAGGTGTACCAGGTGAATTCTTTTTATTTTTTGATTTAATTTTAATATTCAATAAATATTATAAGCTCATACCAACAGAAAAGAAGGCATCTTCCCCGTGACGTTTTACTTGAATGTGATGAACTTCATTTTCAGAAAAGACGGAAATAGCAAAGTCCCCAATGCTGGAAGTACTTTCCCGAACCAAGAATGCTCGCTCCTCCCCTGCAAATTTACAATTAAATATTATTAAATATTAAATATTGCAATTTGAAGTTATTGGTAAAATATTTAAGAATATAACTATGATGATAGTTACCGTTCTCCTTTAACAATGCTTCCGCTTCCTCCCTCGTGATGTGATCATGGAACCAAGCATCTTCGTCAGGAATACCTGACACCGAACTCACTGACATTTTGAATCCTCCCAATTTTCAAATCGCTTTGAATCTTTCCTAACTTCTCTTCAAAAATCCACTTCTTCGTCTCCACTCGAAAAATAAACATTACAAAGTGTTCTCACAACTTTGTAGCAAGCTCTCGAAGCTGAACATCCAAATTATCCTTCCTTTAACGACACTACACACCAAAATAAATTAAAATATTGATAAAACATTTATTCAACTCCACCTCGATCTTCAGTCAGCGAAAAACTAAGTCCTCTTCGCCGACCAACTCTCTTATTCGGTTTGGTGGTTTGTATGGTGTGCCAAACGATGACTCATTTGAAAAATCACAATCCAGAAAGTAGCTTATCAACTTTATGAACACATTATAACAGTAGAGTTCTCATTTAACAACAACACAACCAACCTGATGTACAACGCTCGCTATTGTTAAGTATAACTTGCAAGCAAGAAACCAGATTAAAAAAGCACTGGTTATCTCACTTTAAAAAACTACTGCGACTGTGTAGCAATACTGATAAGAATGCAAAATGCAATGGGATTTTTTTATGAGTCATATGATTTCTGGTTTGCAATTGCAATGCCCTTCACTTTACACCCTGTTAAGTACAATGTATGCTAACAATGAGCATGCTCACTGCTTCACTTCAACATTTTTGTGAATTGCAGCTGTTTCTCAACAATTGAAACACCACAAAGCATTGTTGATAGAAAGTCGTACACAGTCGCACTAGTGAACCTTGAACCTATCTAATTAAAAAAGGATTTTAACTCTATACCAACCTATGTAACAAAATGTGACAGATATCAATTTTTAAATCAAGAGAATAGACTGGTAGTGTACCTATCCATAAACTTATATAAATGAAGAACAAACAAGTTACGTTACTAGATGGTCACTTAATTGCAAAACTGAGTTAGTGACAATAAGTTACAATTTTTTTTACCCTTTAATTTGCAGAGTTGACGAAGAGTCAAACTCTTTCTGTGGAGCAGGAAGTCGGACAGGACAGCGAGCTAAAATTAAATGGAATGAAAGATGACGATGATGATGATATAACCAAGATGATGACGACGAAGACGAGAATAATGTGATGAAGAAGAAGAGAGGATGATATGATGATGACGTCTTCACGTGAATCACGTCATCGTAGTCAATCCATTCGTTCGCATAATGAATGTTGATATGATGATTCGCAGCACTAACAAAAGTTATTAGGTTGCTATCTCAATCCAATCCATGCCATTCACTTACTGCTTTGCATTCTATGTTCTATCGTATTGAATTGAGTTGAAGAATGGATAAATTCTCTGACTTGACTTGCGATGATGATAGGATGGACAGTTTGTTTACTCATCTGTTGCTTTCCTCAAGATGGAAATGGAATGCAAGAAGAAAGGATACACACAAATCGCAAGTTTGCTAGCGTTCATTTCCATATATGCTTTGCTTGCCACATGCCAACAAAGCTATAGTTAGTTTTTTTACCATTGACCATTGCATTGGATTCGGGTTGTGTAGCAGGCAGGGCAGTAGATAGCCACCAAAAAGACTAGATTTAATTTTAACCTTTCTGTTTCTTATGCGTTAAATTACAAGTCCATCAAATTCTAACTTGAAGTTCATAATGCACTGCACATACAGACCTTAAACAAAAGATATTACTCTGATGACACTACTATTTCATCTCAATATGAGCCATGTCGTCAAGCTGCAATTTTTGCACTAATTGTTTCAATACGATAGATTTAATTAATTAGATACAATCGTCACCAGCTGCGATGTATGGCGTATGGACTTTATTGTTTGACGTTTCTAGTATCACCAAAATTAATTTTTTAATTAACAAAGTAACAAGCATTTTTATTCCTTTTTATGATCACTTTTTTATAATGAACAGAATAGCCTGTTATCTCTTAAAATGAGGATCTCATTTGCCGCTTAAAAATATGAATATAAATCAAGGAACGAATTTCAGCCATTTCTATTGACTAATCAAAAAATTCTATTTGTAATACGAACTAGATTCAAATTTTTACGCGGCAAATGAGATCCTCATTTTAAGAGCTAACAGGCTTAAACAATAATGTAGTGTAGATTACATATAAAATCGTTTCCTTTTTTCACCTTGACAATAGCTAAAAGGATTCACCGTCATACATCCATAGCAATGGATGCAGTCAATCAAAAAACAAAATCCGAGAAAAAACTCAATTAAGTGACGTTGACTGGGCGGTTTTTTCAAACTTGATACTTTTTTCACTATTCCGTCAGCATTTTAAATTCAAAGTATTTGGAAAGCGTACCGATGGTGCCCAGCCCCCTATCATTTTATAAAATTGTGTATGTGAAATATACTTTCTCTAAAAAACGCTTTTTAGCGTCTTTATGTTTCGCATTGCCCCATGAACGTTTTAATTACCTCGACAAAAAACACTTGTACACATTACACTTGTGTTTTATGCATGAATCAAACCAACTTTTGTAAAGTAGTACTTAAATTGATTACATCACTTTTGAATTTTGTTGAATAATACAAGCACAAAATCTTGATATGACTATTGTTGTACAACAAAACAATACTTCAGATCTAAAAAGCGCCCTGTTATTTTATTGTCGACATGTCATTGTTGAATCATTTTAAATATATTTAAAAAATCTTATTTATGTTCGCATTCATATTCATTCGAAATTGCATAATTTAACAAGTTTTATACATGTCTCCTGTCATGATCACTATATATTACTCTTATGTACAAATGTTCATGATTGAATTAACATTACCAACAATGATAACATTTATATGTTACAGTAGCAGTCAAATAAATCATCGAAGAAAAAAGACCATCAAACAAAGTTCCGGAAGAGGTTTATGTATTTTCTCGACCAGAAAATTGTGATTGATGTTACTGTTTAAGTACGATGTACAAGCTGATTTGATCTCGTATTTTTTGCTCTACTTTCGTCTTTCTGGTATGATAACAAAAGCAAAATAACAATATCTTGTCGAATTTTCAGTTTACAAATTTTTCTTTCTCTAATTCTTACATTCCCCGATTAAATAAAGAACAGTTGTCGGTGTTTATAATTTTAATTTTATAATTAAATAAAAAGGTTTTTCCCATTTTGCAAGACTGCCGGACAACAAAAAAAGATTTTTTGGTTTAAATATCCTTCCTGTCATCCTAATTTGCTTTCCTTCCTCTTTTAACTTTAAACTTGTTTGAGTGTACGCACATTTTTTGGCTTAAACACAATTTTTTTTCTTCATATCGGATTAGGCTTTAAATCATACTCACAATCATTTTAATTTCCTCTTTTGTTACATTTCAAACATCATTCGTTCTAAAAGAATAAATACCTACATTGCTACTCGCAACAGCCTATTGTGTTTTTGTTGTCTTGTCGTCATGGTTGATTGATAATCTGCTACTGATTTTCTACGCAGTGATTCTTTTGAAAAAAGGGGTAGTTCAGCTAATATACACTTAATATTAGAAATCTATGTTCCTTATTTGATTGCATCAGTTAAGAAGGTTTCTGCCTTCTGCCTATCATGTAAATTTAATTCATGATAAGTTATTCCTTTGTGTATTTTGGACAAATTAAATCACGTTGTAATTTAATACACAAAGCTTAACTTCATAAGCCCTAGTTTGTGTAGTTAAAAAAACTTCCTCATTAGTAGATATGCACTTCTTTTCTAATCAGCCACACACCCACCACCGCATAATATTAATTTTACTGTCATTTTTGTTTCAACTTCCTTTAACTTTTATGTTGCCATTTTTCAGATCATTTTTGCCCAAAAACAATTCCGTTTCGGTTGAATGAGTCTTTTCCTGAATAAGTGTATGTAGTATGTATGCGTATATAACATGATCATTAATTTTTATCATTAAGCATCATCATCATCCTTGTTGTCATCATCATCTATTTTATTTTAGCATTAATACTCAAACTTCAACTGATCAAGTTAAAAATGCTCAAATATATAAATTGGAAGGATTTTTATTTAAAAGAAAATAAATACATATGCTTGCAAACGAACATTATATCATGATCGTAAAACAAAACAAAGGAGTAAAGAAACCATATCGTCAAATTACAAATTATCCTTGTAGATATTTTTATTGTTTTAATTTTTTGGCACTTAAATATTTCATAAGATTTCCATTAGCACCACCACCTAAAAAATGATAAGATTTACTAGTTCGCTTGCTGCAATCTGCAATACCATTAATAATCTTATCTACACTCATTCTTTTTATTATAATAGCTTTATACGTCAATACAAACGTTATATATGCTTATACTTGATAGTTTTGTTCTCTATCATTCAACTTGTTCATTGATGGGTCGTTTAGTCGTTATAATGCTATAAATGATATGTTTTCATTTTAAATTGTTCACACACGTAATTGGTTTAGAAACTGCATTAGGCGATAAAACCGTTGATTTAACCCGAGGCTTTTACAAGATATAACATGACAATTCTTAATCATTACAAAAAATATATAATATTTAGTTTTTATTAAAAGAATTAAGATTCCTTAAATGCAGCTTAAGAGCTCAAATCTAATTATAAATAATTTTTATGGATTACAATTATTTCTTACTCCAAACAACATTTCACATGAAACAAAAATGATGTATGTTAGCATTTAATGTATATGCTAATGCGATTCTATTTAACTGTGGTAAAAATGTAAATGAATGGCTCGTTTACAACAACAGATTACAAATTGATCAGTCAGTTTGCGCGACAAACTTTATTTTATAGTTTTTTTAATTTCTCATTTACTACGCTTTAGATCATGATATCAATTGCTGATAGTTACTAGCGCTCAAAAATTCTGTGGACAATTACCGTCCCCGTGAAATATTGCAATTGGCAGTTGATATCATTGAGGAATGCGGCATAACCTTTCGTTGTACAATAGCAACAAATATTTGATAAGAAGATACAAATATGAAGAACGGTTTTACTGGATGGTCTAGCATCGAAAACGACATTTGACATTTATCGTACCCGGTAATTGTATGTCTGGAGAAATAATCTGTAATCGTGTAAATTATTCTCATAATCACGGTTTTTTGTAATATGATAGCATCCGATAAAGACACGAAGTCATTCTTAGGTCAAGTTAGGAATCTACCTTAATCAGTCTTTCTGAGACATAATGTATAGTCATTATGTATTTGAATATAGGTTAAAGTTAAAATGAGTGTAAGATAGTGAAATCGGAGTAGCTACAGTATATTTGATATTGAGTATACACGATATTTATTGCATTTTAATATTTGAATACAAGGACAATGACACAATATTAGGACAATATGTATTCAAATACGTAATACGTGGAATGGGTTGGGAAAGTGCAATAAAACTTAGAGACTACTTTTTGCAATCTGGTACGGTATCATTAACACTAGTGGCTGACGTGGCAAGATAATTCACAAGGAGGATTTTTAATTTGTCGCCATTTGTAATTTTGAGATCCCACTATCAGTTGGGCTGTTATCAGAGCGAAGAGCGGAGTTGACGGAACGGTCTCAAGATTCTGAAATTAAGGAATTATATTGGGGGAGGAATGGCACGACATCCATTGGAATTAGCCCATGAAGAGGTATTTATTTTAACGTTTAACAAGGAAATCAATTAATGGTGCAGGTGAACTTACATCAATTAAAATTTTGGGATTTTTTCTAACCTTACAGCTTTGGGTGTCAATGTTGAACAGATTGGATCATGATACTTTGCTATTATGTCGAAGAGTCTCCTCTAGCGTTGCTCACCTAGTAAACTTAACGGATAACGGCAAGTTTTTGTCGTGTGTTTGGAATCCGTACTTTTTCCCGGAGGGGGAAAACGAGACATTTGTCTGGGGAGAGGGCAATCAAAAAGCAATATGTGAGTACTTGAAGAGTGGACAAGGGACCATTGTTACAACGGCGGAGCAGCTGCAGGGCTTGCGTGGATCCCTTATCTTGTTTTGTCACGTTGGGGATCCTTTTCGTGAATATGCTAAACTTTGCGAAGCTTTTCCTCGGGCTGCTCGAAACTTTGGGGGGAACATCACCCATGTAACATGTTTCATGCATGATAGTATCCCGGAGTCTTATCAATTGATAACAACGATTCTACTCAACTTGACGAATATTGAGAGCTTGACAATTTTCTGCAATTTTGTGGACTCGAAGGCTATTAGCAATGCGAAGAGCATTTTGAAATGCCATTTTGATGGAAGAATGGGAACGCCTCTGCCACCGCTACCCAACTTCACTGAATTTACCGTTTTTGCTAATGAAAGGGTGTACTCTGGAGAGAGCCTTGTGCCCTATTTTCTTTTCGGATATGGACGGCAAATCAAGAAGCTCCACTTGGGTGGATCCTTCAAGAGTGGCTCTAATTTGAATGCAAGTCAAATCACGAACTCGTTTAGAAATGTCGAGCGATTGAAGATTGGAAACACTGATCTGGATTCGATCAAAGTGTTGCTGGGATCATCCTATGAATTGCTAAAACCATGGCCGCTACTAAAGCGTATTTCTATCAAAGTGAAGAAGCGTGAAAATACGTCCGTTTTTCCTCTCCATGATTTTTTCCAGAGCCTGCTCAATTATTCTGGAACTTTGGAAGCTTTCCATCTTCAAGTGGATCAATCTCATTGTACTCCCATAATGTGGACTTTAAATTTGACGGAAAACAATTTCCAAAATGTGGAGGATGTCCGTCTTCCATTTCATTTCGTTATGGATTTGGTTCAGCAATACACCATTCCAATGCATCTGAACCAAATACGGGCAATGTGGCCTAATATCAAGAGTTTGTATTTGGTTGATATGAAGCAATACTCTGTGAAAGAGTTACAGCCAAATTATCATTATTTGATGACCACTGGTCGAATCTTGGAGCGGTTATGGAACGCTTTGCCAGCGTCTTTGGAGAAAATCACTGTTCGCTACAAAGTGTTAAAGAAAGGTGGCTCTTATCATTCCATCAATAAAGTGTACTGGAAAGTTTAAACCTTATTTAAAATTTCAAAAAAAGGAGAAGTTAATGTTCTGTAACACGGAAAAGTTCCGTTACAACCTACTTCTTCCTGTTTGATTTATTTCAGCCACTTTATTATAATCATTTCAAAGTTTGATTCTATTATTGTTATTATCATCATAATCATTGTGCAATAAGGAAAGCAAGCAAAATAAATAAAATTCAAAAACCAACCAACAAAGATTATTACTACCAGAGAATTATCATTCGTTTATGCTTGTCCATCTGTTTAATAATTTATTGTTCCGTTGTGCTCTGCTTCCGCTGCTCGAGAGACACACACACAGTTTAAATTTAAATGGAAAGCAGTCATAAAAAATTATAGGTAAAAACATTTTCAAAAAATATACAAGTACACATAATTCAACTTTGATGATAACGGTGAACTTCACGGTGTACCGATGGCGATGATGACGTTCTTTTGATGATCTAGCTTCACTCTTTACCCCAGTTTCGAAATATTTTTTTCAAAAAGTCTTCCTTCCTTCCTCTCTTTTGCTTTAATTCTCAAAAAAAAATTGGGATTTGCCACTGCACTAGTGTTACACGCGTTAAAGGAAAGGAGTGCAATAAAAAACCAGAACAAAATTGACATCCTACTACACCAACCTGCATTACATTATTATCATCATCATCTCTACCAAAACTAATGCTGATGTAACATGGCTACATAACTTTATTCAACAGCAGCTTCAAAGCTATCATATATTAACATCACCAACAACAATACAGTAAAATTTATTACCGTAAAAAATGCCAGTGAATCTGTTAGATATGCTATCTTACAGCAGCGGTAGTGGGAGCAGGACATTCAACATTTGCATATCATTATGTCTTTGAGCAAAATGAATAAAGGAACTTTTTGAAAAAAAAACCAAGTCGCATACCAGGCACATCAACAGATTCATGCCGCAAAATAGATATTTAAAGAATAATAAAAATAAAACTACACTTATTGTAGAAAACAGCAGGATACAATTTAGATAATCGAATAAAGTTACTTACACACACACACCTCCGGAACAAACACAGTTCAACTGTTTAATAGTGCCCTTACTAGGTAACTAGTAACTAGTTACTTTTTATATTACAGAGTGAAGATGAGAAGCGGCCATTCATGTATCAAAGGTGACGAAGAGAAAATATTGCAAAAATATTAAAATTATGTACGGAAAGAAAGATGCGTGGGTAGTGGACAGTAAGGAAAAATGTGTGTGTGCATAGAAACAAATCAAATGGCTAATTATGAATGAATCAAATTATTTTATAGTACTGGTCGTTAAACAGAGTTCAGGGAGAACGAAGGGATTAATTGAGACAAACTAGATCAGCATCGGTGGTCTTGGTGTCAGTAAGATGGCATGATTGGTTTTTTTGTTGTGACAACTAAGATAACAAGAATGCAAAAATATGAGTTTACGAAAACTAATAGTTGTTAAAAATTCAAAGATAAGTAAAAACTATTCTACATGACCTACATATTTTCGTAAAAAAACCATTAGCTATTGATGTTGAAAATCCCCAAGGTTTTAGTACGGGTTATTTGGAAAGTTTTTTTTCTTGTAATCTTGATTAAAGTCATTTTCATGTTCAGGCAGCCTTGCTTTTTTGTGCGTTGAAAGTAACGCAACAATAGACTGTTAAATTGCATCTTTTATATTTTAAAGTTTTTTCTGTCGATTTCATGCACTGTCCTGGCATATTTATGATTTTTGCATGCAATTGTCAACGGTAACTGTAAACCTAACCAACTAAAAACAAACCATTTAAATATTTTACTGCTTCGTAAAATGGAATGGTGATAATTATGATTTCTCCCTACAACAATTGAGCAATCATCAATCAGTTTGACTTTCATGAATTCTTAACCGTAGTAATTATGCTTTTTGCAGTGATATAAACACTCAGTTATTAAAATAGTTAAACGGTCGTTTTAATTTTTATGATTTAGCTTATTCAACACACCTTATATAATAGTAAATAATAATCGTCAAAGTATTTAACGCATTTAGCATGACACAATAACATTTTAAGCCGATGTTGATGAATGATGATGAATTTTTAAGATTTAGGTAAGCAATAATATATTGAATGTACAAAGCAATATGCGGTTGGTTGTTTAGGAAGTTCTTGTTGTTGGGTAGATGGTAGATGGTAGCGTAGTGCTGCTGGTGATGGTAGTGGTTTCCTATTCCACAAAAATAACCATTATTACACCATGAGCAGCACAATGAGGAGATACAGGTGTTTTACTATTTATTTGACAGAAAACTTGATGGTGATGATGATAATATGATGCTGAAGGGAGAGGAGGATCAAGCAGACAGGATTCCGGATGTATGTAGTACTTTGATAAGAAAAGAAGAAGGAATTGATAAAAAAAAAAGGATGTGGATATGGTGGGGAGGATTTTTTATATGATAATACCTACATTTCTTCATGATTCAGGTGTGTATGAGGTTATGAATGCATAAAGCACAACTTGTGAGGTTACTAGGTAGATTGACTTAAAAATGTATATTATGTGGGTGTGATATATGATGAGCAGGGATAATAAATATTATCATATTATCAACTATTGTACGATTACAAGACAAGTACATACATATATCAAAGCTAAGAATTGTAAGGACTGTAAATAAATTTAAAGTTTTGAAGAGGTGTTAAGGTATATATTTAAGATGGGTTAGTTGGTTATTATAGAAGTTTGAATTCTAGCAAAGGAGCCTATGTGTAACCACATCATATGTAGTACAGTTAGAATTAGAACGGACTAACAAGAAGTTACAGGATGCTTCTTTTAAAGAAGTTTAGGATTTTTTTTGAAGAAGAAAAAAGGTCACTTGATAATGACAAGAAAAACATAAATTTTTTATGTAAAGACTCCATTAAACACGTGAGTTTTGCAATAAAATAAGTAATGATTTTTCTTCAACTTGGTTAGGGCAGATGGTAATGATTGGTCTAAAATTGGAAGCAAATGCAACGGAAAATATATTGCTGTGAAGAGTTAATGATCAATTTTACTGCATGAGCTTTAAAGAATCAGGAAATCATGTTAAGTATCTATGAAACACGCTGACCTATTAAAACATTGGATCATTATGCTGCTCCAGCAGCACACGCTTCCAAGAAAATCTGTTAGCAAAAAAACAAAATAAAAAATTATGGCATGACTTTTACCACGTAGTAAATAGTGTTGTCAGGATTTTAATGACATTTTTTTCATGCACGCAGGCAAGTCGTTGACAATATAATATCCATTCTGAAAGTCAGCAAATATTGACGAAAGTCAAAAAATTGCAAGAGTATGAGTCATCCTTTTCATTATCATTCCAAAAAATCCTATCTTTGCGAGATGATCGTCATCGTCACACTCAACATGTCTAATATTTCTTTTCATAGTGCATTTATATGACGGCACGGTACGTTAACTATTTCACTAACACGACAACGACGAGGTTGACGTTCAATGTTCATTCGAGTGGATGCATAATAATATGCGGTATATTTATTGCACTTTTTACATTGAACTCGTTTCTCTGTGTGTTGTGTACCTTTTCGTGGCAGTAATGTATATGTGTGACTTGAATAGTGAATGTGGTTTAGTTTGTATATATTTTACTTAATAAAAATATGATATGCCATTTATACTGTAAGTTAATCTGTTTGCTTTGCGGTGACACATTATAATAACAACATAACCTTCCTCACATCACTTTCTTCCCCATTTCCCATCAACTTACAATCTTTATGACTTGGGTTAATCCAATAAAAGAAAATCTTTAAGGTATTTAGTTGTTTAAAGATGTAGAATATTTTAGCCCTCATCTCATGCACATCAAATCTCACACACGCAAATTACTTTCAGTCCTGCCAAGTGTCACACCACCCCCATTCAGTTGACAATTAAAAAATTCCAATAACAATAAATGTCACCGTTTACTATTATTACGAATGTTGGTTGTCTTCCCATTACTTTTCTAATACAAGGCAAAATTTTATTACAAAATTGGTTAGCATTATAGGCAATTTTTTTAGTATGTGTACTAACGTGCTGATTATTGGGGCACTTTAAAAAAAGGTGCACAAGTAATGCAGAGATAAAGTCAAAAAGATTTGTAAAAAAAGTACTCAAGATGATGCAACAAAGCTATAAATTGAATAGCGTCTCCTTTCTGCACACAAGAATAATATGGTATTTTACATGGTTGATTGTGTATACAGCCGAACCTTGAAATTAAGGTGGGTTTCCCCTCTCTTTCTCTCTGTTCTGCTGTTCAGTTTTTTTGCTAGAATCACTTTCAAAATCCTAGCCTTTTTATTTCCATCATCATCCTCATGCAGGCAATTATTCGAAAGAAATAAAAAAATCGAGTTATGTCATGTCTTATTTATTGTGATTATATACTGTTGACGATGAGTGGATGTTCAACAAGCTATTACATGCTAGTTTTTATTGTTAAAACACAACAACAGCAGTCAGGATTTTTTCGTGGGAGTGGAAACTGAAGAGCCATGCTCAACAACTTGTCTGTCTGATGGTGGTGATGGATGCATATGATGATATGAGAAGTAAAAATATATATGTTTTAGAAGCATGTACATCATGGAGTTGAGGCATGTCGATAGGTTTTAAGGAAAGGGAAAAAATGGGTTGTTTTAATTTCTTCTTGTGCAAATCTCATTTTATTGCCCATTATTCGTTCTATAGTATTTGCTTGGTTTGTTACATTGAACGATTGTTAGAACAAACACGCAATTTTTTATTGATTTGCACTGTTTTTCCGACTGCACTACTACTCTATGTGCTTATTATATTTTGCGGTAAATATTGTAATTAACCGTTCCTTTGTACTACTTCCATCAGTGCGCCCATCATCATCATCACCGCCACCACCACCAGCGTACACATGGTCATATATGTCATGTAGGTACAAGTTTACATTTAAGTACTGATTTTCAATTGCAAAACTGCACAGAAATTACCTGACTTTAATGTCCGTTTCTTCATTTTCATGATTACTTTTTAAATCAGCGAAAGAGTAATGGTGGAATGGAAAGAGGACAGAGTAAATAGTCGTTACAATATTACCCTGTCAAGCTGGTGTCGGTCGATGCGGCATCCAAACGACCAACAGACCACATCCACTTTAATTTCTGCAACAACCCATTATCGCGTTGTTTCGTTGGAGAGAAGAATAAAAGTCTACTCTCTTCTTCTTCTTCTTCCTTCTTTTCTTGTGGTCCACCCATTTTATTTTTTGCTGCCTTAGACTCGGTGGTGATGGTGCGGCCACGGCATGTCAGCTAAAAACATAAAACCTTGCTTGGCTACTTCCATAAAAATAATCATCAACCGCATGCATAACATGTCATGTAATAAGTAACAATATTACTTACATCCTCTCTCCTCTCCCATACCTACATTTCCCTTAATTTTTTAAGAGCTTAGGTATTGCATTGGTAGCATATCCGTCTTGGTTTGGTTTTTTCATCATACTCGCCTAAGCCATCATAGTCCCTTTGTTTACGTTTCATTTCCCCCCAGCAAACCGAAAATAGGGCATATTATAAGAAGTAACTTTGTGACATATGTACTTGTGCCGTAGTTCATTGTTTGTGTTTGCATGTTTTCCGGTTTATAAATGAATCTACCGATACCGATCGCAGTCATTCATTCTGCTTAGTCCGTGTGTTTTTGGGATGTACATTTATAAGCAAGTAAATGTCGATCTATCTAGAGTACAAACAATCGACCTGAAAATTGTCAAAAATATGATCCTAAGAAATAACAATGGTGGTTTTGAATAAAATCAAGTGTCCAAGATCGAAGGTTACGTTTTCAAATAATAAAACATAAACTCAAATTTACTACACATATCGCTTTTATATATAAACATGACTTAAGTTAGGAAATTTTCGCCATTATTTCATTTAGTTTTCATTGATTGATTAATTACTTAAAATGCATTTTTTGTACAGCGTTTACATCTTTACGCTTTTTTACTTTTTGAATCCTTTTCTGCAAGAAAAACCCTGATTTCTCAACTAGCATCTCACATCTCATCTCAAACCAGAAATAATTGTAACAGAGCACACCGTTTGTAAAGCAGTAGTAAATGTAGCAACCAAATATAATAATACCAGTTTCACATTCAAAATCCCAAAAATAACAGTCGAGTTACTGCAGCTGCTGTTTTTTGGTAGCTGGGGCCATTTTTCGCCATATCATTAAATTATATTAGCTATGAAAAAAGCCAGCTATACTCCTCATCATCGTCATCTTCGTCGTCCTCGCGATTTTTTCCAACACCGCTTCGTCTCTCACTCAAATAGCTGGTCTATGAATCATCATCATGCTCCCCAATAACAACTAGCAGCATTCCCAAAAAAAGCAAACATGCGATGCAATGTTAAATCGATGCACATTGTGTGAACTATGCACATGGTAGGTATATTGTATATTTTATCGAAAAAATAAATACACAAAACCCCTTTTATTTTTAAAAAACATCCTACCTGTCTACATAGTAAAACGTACGTACATATGTATCCATGCAACAATGTAACATGAATACCTACATTACACAAATACTTCACTCCCCCAATAATCATGTCAATAGTCGCATTTACTAAACCACTGTTCGGTAAACTTTACCTATACAGCTCTCATTAAAGACAGGTAAACTACCTTATGTACATACATATGTACATATGCAACTGTGAGTGCGTTGATTATACACAGGTGAGTCTTTTTTAACTCTGCATTTTTGGTAACTCCCTTTTTTATACGACACTACACATCATTATGCATCTATACAACTTACCTGGTTTATACTCAACACGCCAAATCCTTTATACAACATTTTTTGATGCATGCAAAGTTGCTGTAAGATTACGTGTTATAAGAAGCAAGTTTATATATCGTCCATTGCCAGTTTCACTATATGACCACCACCGCATCGTCTTTTACTTGGACAATGCAATGAATGAGACCTGTGCTGACTGCTGACTTGACTCTGAGTTGACGATGGTGTTCAAACATGAGCTGGTTTGCTTTAAAAGCCAACAATACGAATAATACCAACGAAAACCACAACAACATCAGCACACTACCAAACAGAGAGTTTCCTTTTCATGTCATGCAATAATCATGGTGATGGTGGTGGTACCTCACCTGAGCTCAACTCAAACAACCAGCCAGCTATCCACACTCACACAATCACAATTGGATTTTTCATATACGCTCGTGCATTCAATTCTCCAATATTTTTCCCACTTGCATTAAAACTTTATCATTTTAATATTATCGTTGTCGTTTATGTATGTATACACTGACACACACACACACATTTATAATTTATAAAAGGGTTATCTGCGCTGTGTTATACGCTGCTATTGCTGTAATATGTTAAAGCAACAATGTTTCTAACTTTAAAATAATTCTTCAGATTTCAGATGATGACAGTATTGGATTTTTTGGTCCTCACATTAAAACTATTCGTTCGTCATCATCAACCAGCCAACTAGCCTTATATTATTACTTTTGTGTTTAACTGCCATATAGTCATTGTGATTGCTATGCAATCAGCTTAGCAGCTTTAAAAACGTTACTCTGCGATACCGATACCGTTGCCTAGTTGTTACGTTTACGTCGCGTCGCAAAGAGCACCAGCGTTCACTCACTCTACTTTAAACAAAGTATAGTATAAGCTTGTATTAGACCACCTTTTATTAATTTTTTGGCTTTAAAATGTTTTGTAAATGGGCTTTGTTGTAATGTAACGTTAATGTGAAAAAATTCTTTATAGTGATCACATCATATCACGAATCACGATTAACAATATATATTTTTTGCCGTGCCATACAATGTTTTACGATACAATGTAAATGCATGCATTCATCATATATCATATCGTAATAAAATATTATGCATGCAGACACACACACACACACACACACACAATACAATGAAAATGGAATATCATTTTTCCATACAGCAAAACAGGTAGAAGCAGTAGTGTTAGAATCGGCGTCGTTACGTTATGTTGCGTTACGTCGCGGCAGCAGCAGAATTTTATCGTCGCTGTCGTCATATATTTGGCCTTACACACATGCATGAATTTTTATTGCATACTTACTTACATACCTCATGGGATATTTTGTCATGAACTATAATTTTCCGTTCGTTTGCCACAACGATAATTAAAATCAATAAGACGAAATTGTAATCAGTGAAGTTACAGTAATTATCAAGAAGAGAAAAAAGAAAAAAAGAAAGATTTGATCAGAAACATGTTAACATTACCCGTAAAACGCAAAGAAGGGTTTAAAAAGTAATTTTGACTTTCCATGAAAACAATATTACATTTGAGAAACAAAAGAACTTTAAAATGTCAAGGAAAGAAAGTTGTCGGTTTAACTGGATTGTTCCAAATTAACAAGAAAAGTAAAATAATTTCAAGGTAACTTGATTTTAGACCGTGTGTACTGTGGTGTGTAGTTATAGTGCCTTGTTGGCTAGTAACTATGGTGATATATTTTCTTATGAAAAGGAAAAACAATCATCCGCCAGTCTAAACCCTTTCCATTGCAAGAGAAGTAGAGTGTTACCGATTGACTTTTAAAATTAAAAAACCTTGTGATGTGACGAGATTTCCCATTTCAACAGAACAATACAAAGGGAATCTTGTTGAGAGTGAAACAGGTAAAAAAAATCGAACATTTTTAAAAGGAAAAAGGTTCTTGAGAGTTCACTCTTCTGAAGAAACCTTTTTTTTTGCTATGCACATATTTTGTAAGCTGGTTTGTTGCTGAATGTGATGCGGTTGTGTTTTATCATTTTTTTCTTGTTATTTTTCCTGCTCACTCAGGTGTGAAAACTGTGTGTACCTACCACTTATACTGTACAAGCCTTGTTTCATTGTTACTCATTGTCAGCAAAAAGGCAATAATATTAGTGTATCCTCGTTCCTTAATCCCATCAAAAACATCATCTTAAAATATCGACATCAACTTAAAAAAACAGACTTCCTTCTTATACTTCAAAAAACTTCTATACATACATTTTTTGCTAACGTTTCCGCGAATATTTTGGTGCTGGTACATACATTCCTTAAAAGACAATACACATAACACTTTTTTCTATTGAATATAAAAAACACGGAGACATAAAAAAGTTTTAAAACCACTATACCCGACCGCTATAATTATACCTAGTAGCTTGGCAGTGTTACCAACATAATTTGTGTGGATGTTTATGCCAAATACCAACTAATGTTTGGTGCAAACCACTGTGACCGTGATTTTTTCCCTAAAAATATCATCTCTGTTTCATGTGAAAAGTAAAAAAAGTACATTTACGAGACCAACAAAGTCACTTAAATAAAAAGGGAACCAAGAAGGCAGTTCAATTCAACCCAAATAAGAGGACAATCAAGTAAAAATGTGAGTGAATCTAAATCAGCTTAATTTTAATGTGCAAGAAAAAATGAGAGTTTTCAAAAAATGAAGATATTCCATGAGATTGAAATGACGTATGAAAACAGGTGATTCTTTTGAAGTTTAGGGAAAGATGCATAAAAAATACATGCAAGTAATGTAGCCAGATTAATATATATGTGCGTAGTATGTGGGCAGAGAGAGATAAATGAGCATGAAAACAGCACATCATATCATCATCATGGAGATAAAATGCATTGTACTTGACTATGCAACTTACACTCACATAAGCAGAGAATAAGTTTAGGCAGGCGAGGGTGGTCATTTTCATGAAAGAATCGTGTACTCAGAGTCTGACGCTGCTGAGCTGACGCTGTTATCTCGAAGTATCATATTTTCATGAGGAGCATCAGTCAAGTCAGTAGCACACAGAAAAGCAATACAGAGAATATATATTTTTTATCAAGATCGGTTTTACTCCCCACACGTCAACTTGACTTACAAGCAATATACATTTCGTTTTTTTGCTCAAATAAATGCTGAGACTGCATATTACCAAGTCAAGAGTGTTTTTTGGGTAATTTCTCATCATCTCTTACCCACATGCCTTATCACGCACGACACGAGTAAATTTTGCCATATAGATGTAGTCGGTGATTTTTGATGTAATGTCATGACAACAGGTATTAGTTCTTTAATTATGTTGTGTGCGATACTGTAGTATAATGAATGATGTGATATTTTTCATTTCGACGGATATTTTCGTTCCCAGTCCAACCTCCTCCGAGTGAACATGAATGATGATTTTGTAAATTATTGCCTTTCTCTTACATTAGTTCACCTGGTGAAATATATAACTTATATGGATATACTTATAAATTGTTATATACGGACGAATGATCATAAAGTGATGATAAGGTGGCAATACTACCTAGAAAGCTAATTGAGCGAAATAAAAATCTGCTCATACCCTACCAATTATTTATGCAGCCACAAGCATAGGATTTGTGTGTTGGCTTGGCATTGTTCCCACCGCTTGTAATTTTCCTGTACAATAATCATGTGGAGGAGGAGGAAAAGGGGGAGGATGATTTTAAAATTTCAATGATCATCATAAAATGAGCCTTGAGCTGTTTACACTACAGACAGGAGGAAGAAACATGTGCGTATGTATAGCTATTATTATCATTCCTTCAAGCCAGTTTCAACTTAATTTTTAAAAAACGTTTTCTCTAAATCCGCATGCACTCCACATCAGATCACACACAAGCATTATTTATGCTTGACTGGGGTACAAATAATAATGATAATATAAAATTTACACACACATGCATCTGCTTTTTTATGTTGATTTTTTTGCAAATGAAAAAAGTAAACAAGAACAAAGTATTCCCTTTAGCTATATTCACAATAGATTCGTCATAATTATAAAGCAAGACAAAATAAGTTGTGTGTTGATGTATATACATGTAACTCAACTAATTGTTTGATGGGTATTTTATCCACCCACCCACACCATCATCATTATCATCGCGATTGTTTTCTCTTTTTATTAGTTTTCTTGTGGAAGTTGTATGGCGGTAGTAATAGCAGTAGCGGAACTTGTTTGGTTTTGACCTATTTTTTTCTTGTCGTGTTCTGTTCACTTTTATACTTGTATGTATGCAAAAATCTAGTAGCAGGAAAAGCATGCTGCGATTATACAAAGAAGGAAATTAGGTGAATTTCTTACAAAGTAAAAGTATTGAGTACATGGCTGCTACTCCGGATTCCGGATGTTTCAGCTAAGCCAAGGTAAAAAAAATATGAACGAAGTTTTTCCCCCGAAAAGAAAATTTGAGCTTGGCGATTTTAGTTATTGGTAATGACCAATGGTCACTATCATTTAGAGTGATAAGGACTGCTATTATTATATTATGAGTGGTGTGATTATATGTGTTAGGGCGACTTCTGACTGAAATTTTGATTTATTGAGCAAACTTAATGTAGATACAAAGCTTGTGTAAAGCTAAAAAGGATTAAAAAAAGGTATAGCGATAAAACGAGAAGTACGGTTTGCTTATCAGTATTCTTATCATAAACTCATTAGCATTACCGTCATATATTTTTATGCTTTTTCAATCCTCATTATTTAAATGCATCATTGTTTATTTACCAACTAAAAGCTTGACTTGTGCTGTCAGTCTAGACTCATCAATGTTGGCTGCGTACCACACCACTGACCAGTGTTTGTTTGCAGTTTAAGTGGTATTAGCAGTGGCGATGTTGATAGGTAGTGCACTGCTAATGACATTTAATGTATTACATTAATATTTTTATTTTTAGGAAAATGAAGGGTAAGGGTAGAATACTTGTTTTATTAGTTGTCCATGAGTTACTGCCAAGACCACCGATCGAAATATTTTAGGCACAGTAGCGCATGCATATCCGTCTATCCATCCATAACCAGTCATACACAAGAAGACACGGCCAGGCTCAAGTCAAGCCAGTGTAGTGGCTCATGTCGTAATAGTCCACGAAACGATGAAATGAAACAAAAGCTAACATTTTCTGACGGTGACCATGGCCTGGCCCTAGAATAGAAGGTAGTGCTAGTGCTCTACTGCTATACTTGCTAACCATCTAACTAGCTTAGCTAAACACACATGTAGCTTAGCCACAAAAGCCAAAAACACAAAAGAATAGCCTTGCAACTTGTTATGATACTAAAATTGATAAATCGTCAATACTTTTAAGCCGAAGTAATAAATGACGAACCGGATACAAAAAAAAAATATAATAAATTAAAAGAAATAATACAATGGGTACTACCAATATCTATGTAGTTATCCATATATATGTAATAATATCTAAATTGATAATATAGTGCACAAAAGAATTTGTACAGTACAAATTGCCAAAGAAGTTGGAATTAAATTGCATTTTAGTTGGCTTTACAATACGTTTGGTTATAAAGGGCTAGGCCAAGCACTGTATGTAATATGCTATAATTTTTTCGGGTAAATGTAGGTTTTACGGTGGTGGGGTATCAACCGGTAAA
>JAQFXM010000601.1:0-45640 GCA_034693345.1 Entomobrya multifasciata | reverse complement strand
TCTTCATGCAAATTAGTTTTTCTCTTTCAACTCAATTTCCAACCCAACGAATGCATATAAAAGCTGCACAAACTTTACTTTTTATTCATTTTAAAATTTCGAACAGTAAGAACATGTAGTCTCAGTCAATCTCTCTATCTCTCTCTCTCTATCGCACACAAATGGCTCGTACAAAGCAGAACATACCCCGCCATGGTGTTCTAAGAGGAAACTTTTCCGTGCCAGAGATAAGGACTCATAATTCTTCGAGTAAATTTCTGGCTAATGTCATGAATTGCATGCATTTTGGCGAATAGCCTCCTCATCAGACTGCTCAGAAATAAAATTGTCACCGAAAGTAGAACGGCAAATTACTATGAAGGAGCAGGGCATAATCATTTCCATAATCTCAAAGATAGCTTTTGATTCAGCCAATGGCTCCAATTTTTGCACAAGTTTTTGGCTTTATTCAGTAAAAATGTAAATAGAGCGATTAACCACTTGACGGGTCTAGCCAGATGAAAGAAGTTTTCGTCTGGTTGTGTGCAAATGAGCTGGACAACTGGATAACCCGTTGGCTCCCTCTTGTCGCCAGAATAGGTCGATGTCTTTAGATTTGGAGATAAATTTAGGATTTGAGAGAAGTTGCTGTAAAAACGTTTAATTTTTAGTTTATGGATTAATATTTCGTTTGAATAATCAAGTTATCCACAAAAGTCCACTTACAGTAGCTGTATCGTAACTACTAATCCATAACATGGGGAAACTGAGACGCCACGTTAATACTGCATCCCCACCCCACTTTTTGCACATATTCCAACTTTATTGTAGTAATCCGTTGGTTTAAAAAGCAGATCATTCCCGTTTCCTATAAATGGCAGCGTCTTTGGTCCAAGGAACGCCTTCAAGTGCTGCGCTTGTCTTGCTACTTCCGACCAGTTCCATTTGTACAAGAAGTAGAAAATCAAAAGAAACAAAAAATACTCAACAAGCGGTCCCACGACCACGACCCTTTTTGTCAAGTGTGTCTGATCGGAGTTCAGAGTATCATTTAAATTTACAAAATCGTACTCTGAAAATGATGCCATTTTTACAAAAAAAATCAGAAGCGAAAACTTGATCGCTAGAGAAGCAAATGATCTATACAAACTTGTTTAACCTCTCTTGTTCATTTGTTTCAAAGAATGACCAAGTAATCACACTTTAATAATGACTACGCATAATTATGATGATCTGATCGCCTTTCCTGGTGTTGGCTCACAACAATAAACGTTGCCATTTTGTGCTGCTATGAACTCTCATAGACTTTTAGAAATCTTGCTATTACGATATATTTTATATATTTACAATTTATCCAGAAAACCATGCATTTCATATCATCACTTGATTTTTTAACAAAAAACTATTTATCAAACTTTTTTCTATGCATATGCATTGATTATTGACGTTGATAAGATGGAAACGGGTGAAATTTATATTTTTTTCAAACGTCACACAGAATGATTGCCTTTTGTACGATCAAAAGGGAATACATGTGCAAATGTTGGGATGAATGATCTACACAAATGTTATTTCATGAGAAAATTGCATATCGTTTTCTATAAGAACCTGGGTAGCATCAAGCATAACAATCAAACAAATAAAAAAATGATTAAAATCAGCCTCTCATCATTATTACCCATGGCAATTCACAAAAGTACGGATTATAAAAGAATGCGTACTCAGGTTAAAATTTGAGGGTAATTTTATTTTGGATTTCAAAAACCCAAATATTCGGAGCTGTCGTCACAGAAACATTGGAAATTCTAATTGACTGAGTTTACAACAATACAAATACCCACGAAGTGAAGTAACATCTTAATGTACAATTTAAGCATTTTTTAATTGCTATGGAAGTTGGAACCATGTCCTGGTTGTTGTTTTTTTGTAAAAAAAAACTTGAATTGAAATACGTTGCTCTTGCTATCCCCGTTATCACTGCACTGGAATGTTCCCAGGAACATGAGCTCATGATTTTTTTTCTGGAAAACGTTTTTGTTGAGCTGAAAAGAGTTAAATTAAATTATTAAATTAAATTAAGTAATTCAATGGTTTTGCCTTACTTTACTAAGTTATCTTTAATTTATAAAAAGTGTTTATATGATTTGGTTACAAAAAAATATGGATGCATAACATTAAATTTGATCGTACGTAACAAACTAATGATGTACTTGTAATTCACGATGAAGATAATTAAAAAATGGTTTCAAGGTTGACTCTGAAACGCGGTATCGGTGTACCTCTGCATTCACATTCACAGATACATGCATAATTAACAAAAGAGATTAGTTGGTGTTTTGGGTGCAAGAAAAATAATTTTAACTAACGATGAGATCATTTTTCTGAGATAACACTGTCGACAGCATTTTTTCTATATTTAATTACCTACCATGTACAAATTTCTCTAAGACTCCTGTATCTCTATTTTAGTACACACATATCCCATAGAAAAAAATGTAAAAATATACACATGCTCTTCAGAAAGTCACACAAGTGAAATGCTGTGAATGTGACATTTGAGTTGTTGTCACCAGCGACCAACTGCAATATAAGCTATCAACGACATCATAAAACATTAAACTTCATAGCATTTACGGGTAATGTCTGTAAAATATC
The DNA here is from genome assembly GCA_034693345.1 of Entomobrya multifasciata. NCBI lineage: Eukaryota > Metazoa > Arthropoda > Collembola > Entomobryomorpha > Entomobryidae > Entomobrya > Entomobrya multifasciata. Next base: position 43,006 of record JAQFXM010000601.1, on the reverse strand, counting down.
CTTAATAATTACACATAATATAGTGTCAAATGAACTTTTACATGTCACTACTGCCACTCCGTAATAAAATATTATCATTCTTATATATCATTGTATTGTTTATGTACGAATGCACTCAGCTTTCCATAGCAATTTCCAGCTTATGAAATTGGTTACATTGGTACCTAAAACAACGTATATGAGATAAAAATTAAAAAAGATTAAAAGAAAATGTTTTTGTATGCCATTAGAAAGGTGGAAAATCTGGTTGGATGCATGTTTGATTTATTTAATGACATTCTTTACTTCTTGACAGAAGGTCCAATTTAATAGGTTAAATCATTTTACATCAAGTATTGGCTTGTAGCTAACCGGTAATTTAAGAGTTTTTTATTCAAAAAAATTCTCCTAAGTATGGATATCTTATCCCCATTGACGATTTCCAAGATAGAAGTTCACGATGTTCGATTTCCAACATCGCTGGAAGCTCATGGTTCTGATGCCATGCATACAGATCCGGATTACTCCTGTGCTTATGTGACCATTCATTTGGAGGAGACATCCGATTTGAAAGGATATGGACTCACATTTACTTGCGGTCGCGGTACCGAGATAGTTGTACAGGCTGTGAAAACGTTGCGATTTCTGCTAGAGGGTCAAAACTGCCAAGAAATCTGGAAAAATTTCGCTAAATTTTACAGAAATTTAACAAGTGAAAGTCAGATAAGATGGGTGGGGCCAGAAAAGGGCGTGATCCAGTTGGCAACAGCGGCGGTAATCAATGCTCTTTGGGATTTGTGGGCTAGATTGCAACAAAAACCGGTATGGAAGTTGTTGGCAGACATGACACCTGAGCAACTTGTTTCCACAATTGACTTTCGATACATGTAAATCAATAATTATTTATACTTTTTGATGTTTTCTGTGCATTGCACTAAAACAAAATATTTTTAAAATACATTTTATTTTAGTCAGGATGTCATAACACCAGAAGAATGCATTGAAATGCTCCGAGCCAAACAGCCTGGTTCAGCAAAACGGGAAGAGGAAATTCAACAGAACGGATATCCGTGTTACACTACGTCTGTTGGTTGGCTTGGATACTCTGACTCACGAATAGCCAAACTTTGCGAAGAACAACTAGCCCTGGGATTCACCAGCTTCAAAGTCAAAGTAGGTCAGTCTCTAGAAGATGATCGTCGGCGCTGTGCCATGGTTCGCCAGTGTATTGGATCAAAGAACACTTTAATGATTGACGCTAATCAAAGATGGGAGGTGAATGAAGCCATTGAATGGGTTAAGAATTTGAAAGAATTTTCTCCATTATGGATAGAGGAACCCACTTCACCTGACGACATTTTAGGCCATGCTACTATCGCCAAAGCATTGGCACCTTTAGGAATTGGCGTTGCCACTGGTGAGATGTGCCAGAACCGAGTGATTTTCAAACAGCTTCTTCAGGCCAAAGCAATTTCCTATTGCCAGATTGACTCTTGTCGAGTGGGTGGTGTCAATGAAAATTTGGCTATTTATTTCATGGCAAAGAAATTTGGTGTACCAGTTTGCCCACATGCTGGGGGAGTTGGACTTTGTGGATTTGTTCAACATTTGCAAATGTGGGACTACATCAGCTTGAGTGGCACTCAGGAAAATCGGATTATTGAATGGGTGGATCATCTCCATGAGCACTTTACGGCACCACCAGTTGTCAAGAATGGTCGTTACTTGTGTCCCACTACGCCTGGGTACAGTGGAAACATGAAAGAAGAAAGCGTTGCAACTTATGAGTATCCCCATGGATCATACTGGGCCAATTTGGGAAATCCGACAATGGTGTGCCAATAATTTAAAGAGCAAAAAATAAATCAATTGAATTTGAAACATTGTAACTTTGGCATTTATTTAGTTTCCTGTAAACGTCACCATTTTGTGTATATAATTTTTGAATAATTAACATTCATTGAAAATCTCAACTGAAATAATCATATTTAGATAATAATAAATATAATGGCAACCAATTACAATGATTATCACCATTTAATAGTTTTCATTGAAGTAGATTAAGAGATCCTTCTCCAGCTCCTAAAATTACGAAACCAAACCAAATTTAATTCACACTTTATGCATCTATCAGTTTTATTTTATGTGATTTAATGCAGCGTAATAATTATATTTTTATTAGAATACCATTGGATTTGTGGCTGGCGAATAACGTTTAACCACATTTCCTTTCTTGTCCACAAGAAATTTGGTAAAGTTCCACTTCACAAATGACCCAAAGAAACCGCTCTGTTGGGTTTTCAGTAAAGACCAAACGGGATGAGCGTTCTTTCCATTAACGTCCACCTTACTGCTCATGTCATACTGCACATTGTACGTAGCTGCGAACTCCTTAATTTCCTTTCCCCCCAAAGGCTCCTGTCCCATAAACTGGTTGCAAGGGCATGCCAAAATTCTTAAACCTTCACACTCTGCATACTTGTCGTACAGTTCTGTCAACTGCTCGTAATTGACACAAGTATAACCGCATTTTGAGGCGACATTTACAACGATCAAAACATGTCCGCGGTACTTCTCCATGGACTCCTCAGTCCCATCAATGCTCGTATATGACAAGTTATACAGACTGTCATCTTGACTACTTCCAGCTTGGTCACCCTGAAATATAGAAAAAAGGAAAACATTGTCACAAATGCCACAAATTAAAATTAGCGTTTAGTTTTCAAACTTCACTTTTAATGTACCATTGTATTTGAAGCTCCTTCAGAGCACGACGACGGGTTTGATTGATCAGCTGACACTGGACAAAAGTCTGGATCTTCACCTAATTCAAAAGCTGTCGCTGCTATTGAAGATAACACGGTGGGGGAGTTCACTTGATTGGTATAAACAGCAAAAAATGCAGCCAACAAGGTGGATATCAGGGCCACCACTTTTCCACCTAAAACTATAATAGTTCAACACAAAATTTATCAATAACTTTACAATGACAAACCCGGTATGACTGCTTGCATATCATGATTGAAAAAATGACTTTTGCTCAGTCATATTCACTAATCACAGGTTTTTCTCGTAAACAAAAGACTTAGCTTTCAAATGAGCATTCACACGTACATTAGTGCGTACATGAGTTTAAAAAATGGATTTAGGGTTACTCTACCCATTATACTTAGTTTGTTATATCTTACCTTTTGTAATGATGCCGTGTATGGCTATTAATTAATTTTACTCAGAGAACTTTGGTCCTACGTCCACTTAATTTCTAAATGGCTTGACCAATAAATATCATGAAAATCAGTGATTGCTTACGTGCAAATGAGAATGATAGCATATGGGTACGGAATGAATGTACACTGGAATCTGTAGAATATTTTGTAATTTGACAATTTTTAAGCATTTGTAGGATAGATGTGTTTGCTGAAGAAGGAGCGGATGTGTTTCTTAACTTGCCCAGCAAATGAGCCACCTACTTCTACGTTGTCTTTTTCCAGAACAGATCAATAAAAGAAAGAAATGAGTTTTCACATTAAGCTTACGTGTAACTTACTTACTACCCATATAAGAAAACTTTAAAGCGAGTCTTCTGGTCATTTCTTCACATATTGATGCGATGGTAATTTAATGTTTAATAAAATGTACGGATCACCAATTAAATAAAACCAAATAAATTCATGTTCACAATTTATTTCCAAGTTTATAGAGCTAACAACATTTACAAACTGACCTTTACAAGTAATTGCAAAGTGACTAAATAAAAAATCAATGTTACAACAGGTACAGAGAAATATTGATTAGGTACATACATATTCATTCTCAAATACTGCATGATATTTATTGCTATTAAGTAATTCAATTACTTCAAATTCTTAAGAATATGTGCTCTTAAGAACTATATCCATAAAAGATGAATGTGTGTCGTAAATTAATAAGCCGTTTCTCTAGTCAGTGATGTGACAAGGTTGATGTTCTACGAGTGAATGTAAGGCTTCTTGAGAAAGAAAAAAATTAAGTCCAATGTTTTTCTTAAGCTTCAACCTTAGTCGCCTCCGAAGCTGTTGACTGATTGTCCTTGATGGGTTCATTAATGCAAAGCCAGGGCAAGTCCTTCTTGGCACACTGTAAATGAGAAAATTAGTAAACAAGAAACCTTAGATGGAGAATCGATAATTGGTAAATTAAATAAGTAAAAATGATTTTCTCAGTTTTTGGTGTAGAAGGTTGTCTCAGACATTTTACCTGTCTAAATTTCGGGTGAGAAATAGCATAAATCAATGGATTATATACACAGCTCGTCTTCGCAAAAAGGATGGGCAAAGTGCTGACCAAAGGCGTGAGGAGTTTCTGATCCCCAGTAATACCAATCAAGCAAATGACGGCAAATGGAGTCCAAGCGATTACCCACAAAGTTATGTTGATCATGGCCACCTTTGCTATACGAATTTCAGCAGACTGCTTTGCAGCGTCTTCATTAGACCGGAGGGATGCCACGTTCATTTTCTTAGCTTGATCCTTAAGTGCCTTCTCATGAGCCCACACAGCTTTCACGATATTGTAGTAGCAAAGTACAATCAATGCCAATGGTAAACAGAAGCAGAATGCAAAACATCCCCAAATGTAAGAAACATTTCCAGGGTCCAAGTTCAGGTAGTCGAATGAGCAGGATGCCATGATTCCGTCCAAAGCGTATCCACCAAAACCGAAAAATGGTCCGATACTCCAGAATGAGGCGTATAGCCAAATAAATGTGACAAACACCAATACTTTCATGTATGTTAACGGCTTGGCCGCAAAACCTCTAACGATTACGTTGTACCGATCATATGAAACGAAGACAAGGGTAGTAATTTGACCGTATCCGAAAAGAGCTCCACAGAATGCATGGACAATACAAGCGTACTCGCCAAATTGCCAGACACCGCCACAGAGAAAGTTAATGACGCATTCGGGAAAGAGAGTACCCATTATGCAGAGATCCGATAAGGCGAGGTTCATAACGAGCATGTTGGAAGGGGTCCGAAGGGGTTGATGTTTCAGGAAAATGTACAGAACGAGGATGTTGCCAAACACGGAAATGCAACCTGCATTTTTTAGATAAATTTAAAATTATGCACAATTTTTATCAATTCCACAGAAATATTAGAAAATTAACGTTTTGCTGTTTTCTCACCAGAAATGATGTACCACAGAGCAAAGCCATAGTACCACAAAGGACTCAGTGGTGAATAATTGTGCCAATGCTCATGCAAGAAAGCAAGCACGTCCGCAGGAGCATATTCCCTCATTGTCATCCCCTCCACAATTTTCACTGGATTATACAAAGCCTGGGCGATGGGTTCCCCCAGGAGGTGGTGATCGTCCCCTGACACCATTGCTGCTGCCATTGCGGAAGGATTCATCATCGTGAAATTGGAATCCATATTGACTCCTCTAAGAAAAAACTTTCCAAGAAAATCAAGTGGATTTCAATTTTTCTGTTTCAGCTAACTTTTCTAAGAAGACACAAGGAAAATATAAAATAGAGGATAGTAAAGTTATGTGTAGTAAATGGATTGAAGTCCAGAAGACGACTTGTCTTGACCTATTGCTGTTACAAGCTACTATATATACTCTCAAAAAATCGTCTGGAGAAAATAACAAGACGATGGAAGAAGCCCGAGAAAGTACTTTTCACTCTTTTGAATTGAATATGATGTGTATGCTTATATTATGCAGCTCACGCATTTTCTTTTGACTCTAATAGGCTTTCCAATGTGACATTTAGATGTTTTGCATTGCATATCCCTTCAATTTTTAATACTGCAGGTATTGCTGATGGGTTCCGTTTAGTTGATGGGATTGGAGATTCATGGTCACAGTTTGGTTAAAAGACGTGTAAGCATAATTTTAATGTTATGTGGTGTGTAGTGCCAAAAGATTATGGTAAGAATGTAATTGATGGTGCAATGAACTGATTACAAATGGAAACGCTAATTATCGTTTGAAGTCATTCAAATTGACGTCAGTAACAATATTTTGTTGACGTTTGACTGGATGTGCGGTGAAAGACTCTCCTAAAAGACATGACGCCATCGCCATCAAAGCATGATGAAGAGCTGATATGAGCCAATATAATGTACAAATGCACGTATTACAATACATTACTAATGTGTGAGAAAGTTGGTTGAATATAATAATTTTTTACTTTCATCTGTACCCTTTTCATGCAACTTAGAAATAACTATGTTAAAAATGAGTAAAAAGTCAAAGTCGACATATCATAAAAATTTGAATGGCCACGATTTACTAACTCATGCAATGGAAAGCAAAAAGAAGAAAATGATCTCCATTGCCCTGAACAGCGATCCAGACAATGTGAATACTGAACCGGCTTTGTTGCATGCCATCAAAGAAGACAAGTTGGGAAGTGTACTGATGCTACTCTTCATTGAAAACCAAGAACATGGTGGACCTATGTATGCGGTTTCAAAACAGTTGATGAGCACAAAAAAAAATCTAAAAGCAAGTCAAGAAAGGAGAAGGACGCCAAATAAAAGAAAAAAAGGACGTGGCGATGATGGCTTTGAGGTTGAAGAGCCTACTATAGAGCTGCCCGTGTCTTTCGATGATAGTGAATTCGCTATGATAATTAAAGGAAAAATGGTTGTAGTGAGCTTAATAGTTAAGTATTGTTCATTGTTGAATATGTGAGTAAATTGTATTATTATTATTCTCTCTTTTTTACTTGTCGTTTTTTTTAGGTTGGAGCATAACTCCATTTATGCAAGCTGCAATACATATGGACGCTACGAGATAATGCAAGTGCTGTACAATCGGGGTGAAAGGCTCCCAGAAATTCATTTGCAAAGTTGTGCTTGTACAGTCTGTTTGAAGTTAATGAAATATATAATTGGATTTTTGGGATGATGGTGGGGTGCAGGGGGTGCAGTTAGTTTTGTGGTGCTGACTGCTAATCCCCAATTAAAAATTCAACGTTTTGTGGCGCAATTGTTTTGCATATATTTTTTTAGCACGGCAAGGGGTTTTGAAAGAACCCAAAGACGCATCAATCTACTAAAGGCACTTCAATGTGTACATGATATTCATGATAGGGCAAGACTTTCTTATTAACGAGAAACAAAGATTTCAAGCGGACTGCAAGCCACCAACAATGTGCATGTAAATAAATCATGTAACACGACAACGAGGATTCGCTGTTATGATTTTTAATTTTTTTGTAGATGTACGTTCTATTGTCGTTGTTTACGCTTTTGCCGTATTTGAAGGGCTCATACGATGCTGTATGCTGAACCCTAAAGCATTTTAAAGTTTGGGTGGAACAAGGTTGACCTCTGTATACAAGCAATTTTGTGGGCTTTCTTTATCGTTTTATTAAGTTTCAGGTTTTTACTGAAACTTTATGAGAATGGGGGGTACGGTACAAAAAGTCCGTCTGTCTGTCCGTCGATCCGTCTGCGCTCTAGCGTCCAAACGCTTCAACCGATTTGGATGAAACTCAGTATACCATTAGATAGAGTACCAAAGAGGATCCCTATTGATTTTGGGCCAAATTGGTCAAACGGTTTCGGAGTAACGGCCAATTAACGGTCCCATGCTTTTTTAAATAGGCAAAAAATGTTATTGTACCAATCGATAGATTATAATATAGGGATCAAACTTTGTCCAGAAACCATGGTCCAAAACTCAATAGCTTTTGAAATATGATCATTTAAAAATTTATTTTGGACAATATGACGCCGAAATTGTACAAGTATGTTTAAATATTCCAATTTTAATTATACTTGCCGGCGGAGCCGGCCACCAAACCTGAAACTTACCCAACAGGTTTACCTGTTTTATTAGTCACGCTCATGCAATACATGGTCCGTACAGAGGGCTATGCTATGCATTCGCTTCCCGACAACAACTTCCAGCATTATATTTGCTTCTCATTGAGGAATGTATTTTCGCCGTTGGTTCACATTTGGCAACCTTGCACCTTCTTCGCTGGTACGTGTGGTCTTGTTTTTCATGACGTGGACAGCAATTGTGTTCAACTTCCGTTACACAATATTGTTTCGACCATACCTGAATTTGACAGCGCCTGATGAAGCATATCCAGGTAAAATGAAGAGTCAGCGGAAGGGCTTCACTGAGACGGACGCTCTATTCTTGGTAGTATCAATGTGGAAATACTGATATGCGGATGTGCGTCTTTTGGAACATAGTTGGTGTCATGTTTTTGCAAGAATCAGTCACAGGCTTGTTTTTGTAGTACAGGGTCAGAGGTGATAAAAGTGAAGGATATAGAGTGGAATTAAGACAAATCCAAAGAAATGCTGCATTACATTATAGATGGTCATATGGCGCCCCCATGTAATTTGCTTCCTCATGGAGCCTGCCTGGCTTCCTTCTTTGGATGGATTTACGTATGGACTTGTGGAAAGGGGGATGGGAAAGGAAAAGCTGGGTGCAATTTCGGGAGTGCTGTTACATGAGAGATGTGGAAAATCCAGAAGAACTGGAAGACAAGATGAAGGAATATCCTTCGCTGTTGAGAAGCTTATTTCTGAGGTACTTTACTTAAATGCAAGAGGATGTTGACTCTTCACGGAAAAAAGATGTGACCGAGGTTCAAGGCAAAGTTAAAGAACCCAGGGAACTATGTAAATTGAGTGTAGGATATGAATCACCAGAAATGGGTCAAAGCAAGGCCAGTAAATTGAGTGAGAAGTACTTACAGTAAACGTGCTCAGCCAAACACTCAACCTTCCGCATCAACTTCATACCAAGAAGTACAGAATAACAATGATCCCACCTTGAAGGCTACGCCATCAACGCTTACTTCAGGTCAACAAAGTCCAGGAAATAATCCAGTGCACGTTGTGGTGTCGCCAAAGTCAAAATCGAAAAATCGTATGACAACGCCGTAATCGACGGCTTTTAAACTTTCAAAATGTGTAACTTTTGGCTAGTATCGCTGAGCTTGGTACAGTACGTAATATTTATTTTAAGAAGTATGAGAAAAATCAAAATGAATACAACTGGATGTGTATTGTTTCATGCTATAAATTATTTGTACTTTTTAATAAAAACGATGGGTTTATTCCGTTTATCCGACAAAAAACTTATTCTGGGAACAGTTACATACATGCATGAATCAATAATAAATATTATAGCTAAGGCTACCCCTTTTAAAAAAGTCATTTTCATATTAGCTGTAATGAAAGAGTATGAAAATTTTGTTTTTCACTGGGAAAAGTTAATGTATATTTAAAAAGTTGTTTTTATATGTCGCAAAATACTACACAAATACATTTCGCAAAATTCGAAAATTACAGAGATATCAAATGACATATCGAATAGTGTAATTGGTGCAATTGTAACGTTATCCTGTGTCGTGCTCATAGCTTTAAGAAAAATGGTCATGTAGTCATGTCCTTGAATGAGGATCACAAGTACAGACATTAATTCTGGTTCTTTCTTATATAAAATACACATTACCTGAAAATGAAAATCAAGTAATTCAAGTTTATTTTCTAAATGGGAGCCGATATTAATTAGGTATATGGTATTAGTACAAGATAAGAGGATTTAATAGTCAATTTAAAATATAATGACTAATTTTGTAAACATAGATCGTAAATTTGCAAGGTAATAAATTAAAGAAAAATTGTGATAATACTTATATTGAAATAAAATGTTCAATTAATAAAATTGGTAGAGAAAGGTAATTTCATGAATTTATGAAATGTTTAAAATTTGTATACTGAAGTTTTTTAAAATTTGATAAATATCTTCGCCGTTTATATAAAATAAATAACCGTCCTGGAATTACCTTTTCAAAGATAAGTATGTTGAAAATGCATTGGTGATAAGAAATAAAAATAAAAGTGAATCATTCCATTCGAGAAATTCAAAATGTAGCAAGCACAACCGATTATCTACAAGACAAAATTTAATTTGCAATCATTTTTTTAAATTCCATATTCATTCTCCATGTATATGTTTTTGTTTCCCATAAATGAGGCTCCCAAAGGCACTACAAATGTGCTTATTTTTACGTATAAGCTTTACATTTTGATTGACAACTGTCAATAACATTTTTCCTTTTGCAATAAGACCATTTTAACGGAATGATGATTGTCCCTTTCCACCATCACCGTTTTATAGGTTTGCTTAACGTAACCATAATGGCAACTATCAAAACCCATTTAATTGCCACGAGTTTGTCATGTGTTCTGGAGACCAAGTCTACCTCTGGGAATGTCCCTGGGACCTAATCTATGACCCTATTCCTGACCTCTGCGTTTATCTAGCCACCTCACTGAAAAAAGAAAACATCGAGAAGGAAGAGATCAAGGAGACGTGTCCATGGCCTTCCATTTGGCAAAATCCCGCTGATGTTCGCTGTGATTATTTGGGCCAAAGGCTGTGGTGGTCTCCTTTAGCATTTCCAACTAATCCTACTGAGAGATGTGGAAGGGACATCTTCTATTGTTTGAAATACTTCATTCTAGGGTATTCTGAATGCCAACCTGGGTTTGGGTATAGCAAGGCTTTTTTGGCATGCTTAAAGTTTGAGATCTGTAATATAGTTGATAAAGCATTCGGATTTTAAATCTGTTTTTGTGTTCATTTAAAACGAATTTATTCATTACATTTGAATAAAAATAGCTACCTAAGTTTATTTGTTCTAAAATCATTTTTCGGAAAACGCTACTATTTAATTAGTTTTTAGGGATATAACCGCATTTTGAGCATGTCGGTTATCAACAAGTGTGACTGAATGAGCATTCATTATATCATGATCATAAGTTTGAGAACTTTGTGAAGTTACATTTTAAATTAGTGCCCGTGCCTGTGCACAATTGGATATTATTGGATCAAGTTTTTTGATATTGAAATAAATGCATGCGATGATTGAAAATTTCATTACTATGACAATGAGGAGCGTTTTTGATTTGTATGCACCTAAGTATCGTGTTTCATTTAAACGTTCCATAATTAATGACATGCATGTAATCGATTTTTGTGAATTATTTCCTTTTTCTATGAATATGTACCGGGTTAAAATATCAATAACAGACCAGACAACAAAGCTTAACATCCTTTTTAAAGATCAACAAAATCGAGATCATGATGATTATTTTTATTTTCCGTGTTCCTTAATCAAAGAAAACTTCTGGTTCCATTTTGAAAATTGATACAATGAAATTAGATATATATTTTGGTGAATTTCATACATAAAATGTACCTAATATTTTGCATGACAGGGAATCATATAATATATGTGTGTAGGTTTATTTATATAGTTAAATTAGTCAAATGTAGGTAATATTTAATCATAAAATCTATAGTTAATCTTAATAAAATCTTTATAATCATCAACACGATAGTTTTTCTACTTAGGCATCTTAAAATGCATTTATAATGATAGCTGTCGGTTTTTATTTCCGATGTTCATCATAGTTAAAACTACAAGAATTGTTTTACAGGGTACATATATCATGTATTATATAGTTTAGAAGCATAAAATTTATCTTGTACAATTTTTAGGTAATGATTTATAATTTTTATTAATTTTCCTAAGAACTATTTGTATGATGTATCATTAAATTTAAAAATCTTATATACATTTTATGGACATTCTGTACATGTTTACTTGGGTGTTTTTATTTTATTTTAACTACACACAATTAAAATACAAACTATGCATACCCTTCTTTGATTTTTTTTATTAAAGGACTTACATTTAACTTGTTATATAAATATCGTTAAATAACTATAAACTAGCACAACGGACAAATTAATAAACTTAATCCTGAATATTAAGATATTTTAAAGAAAATCTTCAGACTTTGGTATATTTTATCATGCATTTTATATTAAATCTGTGGATATAAAATATCTTGTCTACGTTCAAAGGGCGACGGTATAAAATATTTAAGTATTAAATCAAGTTTTTTTTCTATTCTTAAATGCATTGACGTAGTACGACGATAACTTGACAAAAGAAATGTTTGTCAAGATCTTAAATCATGCGAGAGATATTTATGGTTCACTTGACAACGTAAAGTAACCTTTTAAAACTTTGAGATATTAATTGTGTTTATGGTTATATGGGATTTTAAAATGGAGCACCTCTGAGCTACAAATTACAGGGTAGTTTAATTATTTTTATTCATACTTTAAATTTTCAAGAAATTATAATAAGTATTGCTGTAACTAATTAAATTTTATAATTTTATTTAAGTACATTAAACGAATTTGTTCTGCTGTAAATACGGTCGTTTGATATAAACATATTTTTTGGTAGAGATTGCCCGTTGCTAGAATTTACTTATTTACAGAAAAGTGCCATACTGTAATTTAATTTAGTTCGAAAACCGGGAAATTTTAACTGAACATTTTATTTTCGTCAATCACCTGAATTTACTTTTGTAAAGTAAAAATGACTAAAAAACTATAATTATAACACTTACTTCAACGATTTTTTGTACATTTTACCCTTCTAAATGTCAAACACATTGAAAAAAATATTTACCAACAAGCCGAAAATGATTTTACCAATACTCAAACAAAATACATTTGATATTGTTTCATCGTTGGCAGAAGCGAATAATATTTTTTTGTCAGTTTAATCCAAATTCTAGTTATTGCATTAACAAATGAGTATATTCTTTAAAATATTAAATTATGTGGTACAGTATACCACGTTTTAAAACAAAAATTAAAACAATGTATCATTATCAACAAGTATGTTTTAAAATTAAAATCATGACTAATTTGCAAGAGAGAGAAAACAAAAAAAGCTACTAAATTTGCTCTTTTTGCCCAACTTTTCACTATTCAAGCCTAAAAATAATTAGGCAACCACCACAATAAAATCAAAGTTCAGCCAGATTGGTAACTTTTCTTCTAAAAAATTGCATTGATCCTTTATTAAAAACGAACAAACAAAATTACAAAAATAGGAACTGAAAACCGGACTGAACAAATCGCAAAATGTTCATACTAATAAAATTCTTTACTGAGCTATTCTAATTTATGTGTAGGAATAAACTAAGTATCTATTTACTATTACGGCTAATGTGAAACACAATTTTACTTGCATTTTTCATCAATGAACAAATTCCAACCGCACAGAAAAAAAGAAACTCATTCCATTAATTTCCTCCCTGATTTCCCTTTTCTTTACTTATTTCTTTGACTGCCTGCCTCACTGACATACTGACAATTACATTTGATGGATTAGCGCATTTAATTTGATTATTGATTCCTGATTAGATGACAGCAGCAGTAGCGGTTGGTATATTATTGGCAAGGAAAATGGAAGTGGGAGAATTATTGGAAATGATGGGATGGTGGTGGGTTATTGCTGCTGTCGTATGCGAAGATGGAACTGAATTTCCCATCAACGAGGACAGGGAACAAGAAGATTGAGAAGGAAATAACAATCCTGATGAGTTGTTGGTGGACGAGGAGGAAAATAAATGGGGATGGAATCCGTTGTTGGTGGTCGTAGAGTAATTTTGTGGAGTGGTGGTAGTGATCGCGGTGGTGTTGCCAATAATAGTATTATTGTTGGAGGCAGAAGAAGACTGATTAGGATGATTATTGCTGTTCGTATAAGAAGAAGAATTTGTTGTATTTGCGGCAGTGGTGGTGATCAGTTGTTGTTGATGGTGATGATGAGCTTGAATTGCTGCTGCTGCGTGGGCGTGAGCTGCGAATGCTGCGGCTGCAGTGGTAACAGCAAAGGATGCTGCTGCTGCGGCTGAAGCTGGGGACTGTCACATTGTTGAGATGTATGGCCAATTAAAAGAGCTTCCCGAGAGGAGCATGTCTCGTATCAAGGTCTCTATCGGAGTTTTACCCACCAACCGAACAAAAAATAATTGCTCAATAACCTGGAAACAAGGAGAACAGAGGGAGAAAATTAGATACACATATAAACATTTATTGGGAATTAATTTGATCGTGTAAAAGCCTTTCCTATCTAGTAGTGGAAATACTCAAGTATAATTTGTGTAATGAATTGTGGTGGAACAAAAAGATTTAATACCTGTGACGAGACTGTTCGAAGAGAAGGTAACCTAAGTAAAAGTTTGCCAAAGCGGGTTGGCTGATTAGGGTACTGCGTCCTGCAGTATTCTTCAAGAGCACACTGTGACTTTTCTTGCAGACCTTCGATATGGTTCACGTCGGATAGCCCACAAGCATCTAAAACAAAGAAAAAATTTTAAAAATAAATTTTATGTTTCAATTTACCCCAAAACTTTGCAATTTACAAAATGGATGTATTTGCGTACCCGGATCCCGGATCACTAATGTATATGCTTTCATGAAAAATATTGGCGCAAATGTCATCTAAATATTCCCATCAATTTCTACCACCATTATCATCGCAATCACACAACCAATTTCCTTATTCCCTCTAAACCACCAAAACCAGAAGTTGGGAGGAATCTCTCTTATTGCATTCCTAAGAAAATTTGTAGAAACCCAACTAACCCAAGTGAAAATGAAATTTAGCAACCGGAAAATACACCAGAAAAACATACTTATCTTGTTTATTTTTTCATGAACAAGAAAAATAGCAAATTTGTAAATTGCACACAAAAAATTATCACGTCATTACTCTGATTTTTTGTGGCTCAATAAAAGGCCATCATCCTGAAAAAAGTACAAAACTTAATTTCTCAAAATTTATGTTCATTCAAAAAGACATGATTGTTCTGCTTTATGAATGACACCATATGACAGCTTTACTACACTTTTGAACCACAACCAAAATATCTACCATCTTTACTACTCCAGTGACATGACTGATGCTGCCGGTGGGGGTGGTGATGATGGCATGATCATTTATTGTTTGTAGCGTTTTGATTGTTTTATGACTTCCTTTACCCATTCAGCACAGCAAGCCAGCAAACTCCTTTGCTCTTTGATGCTTGACAAAAGGAAGTAGATAAAAACATGTGGAATAAGTTGTGTTGATGAGCGAAAACAACTAAAGAAACATTTTTTCCAGAAAAAGTAGAAAAGACAAGCCAAAAAAGGTTTGTGAAAAGGCGCTTCAGTGGTTGAGCCATTGCGGCTGTTTTTTTTCACAAGATCATCAAGCTCACAAGCCATCTAGAACGGCAAAAATAAAAAGTTTTACTCCAGAAAGAAAAGTCAGTAAAGCAAGAAACCGTTGCACCATCGTCATCACCACGACTGTATGGGGTTATTCATCATATAAAGACGCAAAAGTCCCTGCTACATTAATTTAACAAGTAACTTTTTGTGTCATGCGAACTATGTATGAACATTTTTCTTTGAGTTCTGTATACCCTCAGCAGACTTAATCACTCGAAAGAAAAGGGAAGAAAACAGAAAACACGAGATAGAGCAACAATCAAAAAGCTTTTTATTTTCTGTCTCTCTCTCTCTCTCTCTCTCTCTCACCCGCCTTGTCTTTTTCTCGTGTCAAAAAACTATTTTTGTTTTTTTTTTTGTTATGCCTAAGGAAATATCAAAATCAGGAAAAATGGTCTTCCCTGTCAATTACGATCATCATCATCAAAGTCAACTTGACTTGTAACAACCAATCCACTATACTCCCTCAACTCCCTCTTATTCTCTCTCATCCAACTTTCGCCTCTCATCTAACTTTATTTTCCGTACAAACCCCCCAAAAAACTTACACTTATGTCTTTTTGGGACCGGGACCACCACAACAAAGTCAACAATGCAATGAAACCAAACTAAACTACTCACCAGTCACCACTACCGTGAGCATCAAAGCATCAAATGTCATTAAATGTCATTTGTCATCCTTTTCAAAAATATAAAAAGCTTTTGACTTGATGCATGATAAAGAAAATGCCTAAATAAATATGATGACTTGACTTGCCTCTTTTCTCTCTTTTTTCCTCTCTTTAACAATATGATAGCCTCTTCAATTCTTCTTACACCTTCAATTATGCTAATGCCACCGTGTCTCATATTCACGATGACGGTGGCCCACCTACCTACCCAAGACCATGCCACAAGCTTGTAAAACTTTTCTTAAAAACTTTTTTATGACTTTCTGCTAATTTTTCATGCACAAATTTAACAGTAACAATAAAAAAGTAAATAAAAATAAATACTTATTCTGGCTGTGTTGTGTGCACTGTAGAGATGAAAATATATCTGCACAGGTTTTGAGGAAATTGAGAAGCGTGAAATGACTCTTCTTTTACAAAAATAATATTTAGACACTCACATGATGCCATGCATGTCACCACCACTCAAACAACTTCTTGGACCACATATACATATTATTCTTTGCAGTTAAAACCTATTGACGTTTTTTTCTCATAAGGAAATCATTTTCACTTGCAATCAACTCGCAACAGTAATTTTATACTTTTGGCAGGAAACAAGGTACGTGTATTACATAAAGCAGTTTTTATTGCCATGTTTATGACGATGAGGAGGAGGTGGATAAGAATGATGATCTATTACTTTGCTTAATGGTTTTTAAAGATGATTGTCGACAGAGATGTAGTTAAGTAGTCAAAATAAAAATAGAAAAAGCGTCGTTGCCCTCAACACCATCCACATGATCGTCATCTTCAGCATCATGAAAAGTGTCTTGAAAGTCATCGAAATAAAAAGACATTTTCCCCCTCTTTTATTGCTTGGTTTCATTATTTTCTTAAAATGTTCACTGGCTCTCTTATAGTAATGACGATGATGATGATGAGCAACACGAAAAAGTGTTAATAAAATGAAGTAATTATTATCATACAGAATGATTGAGGAATAGAGAAAATGTGATTGCAGCAGCGTGACACTTGAGCGTTCTCATTAAATCTACAACTTAAATGTTCAATGGCATATAATAAAAGTACATGTTTGCTTTAGCTTATCAGGAAAATAAAAATCTTTTCTGTTTTAACATAGCATAAGTAGGCATAAGGGAAAAGAACAAAGAAATGAAACAAATGTGTGAAGTCATTGTAAATCAGCTATTTTGGAGTCACGACTTCAGCTTAGCGCGGCAATATTCGGCTAAACTTTCTTCTTTTAAAAACTAAAGATAAGGGTAGAATAGACGATAGAAGATGGTGATTTCGAAGTTTAATCCATGAAATTTAAATCCTATCCTAGTTGTTATTTCTGTCGCCTTAAACGTCATTTTGATACCCTACACTTCTCTCTATACTCTCATTATCAGCTATTTCATACGTTTTCCGAAACGTGGCATTCTAGACAAACAACTTCATAATATTTCTCTTGTTCCAAGAAAGAAGGAATGAAATGATTAAGGAAATTAGAAATAAATTTTATAAAAATTTATCCAAATCTGATTCGTAAGCAGTGTTCTTAATCATAGAGCTTATCACAGACTGTAGTGATTTTTACTGGTTAATGTATTCAGTAATCCAATTCAGTTGTGCTTTGATTTTCAACACGTTTGCAGTCGATAATGCAGTTATTATTACATAATGCATGAACATATTTTTCTCATACATTGTTGCTCAATATAATATACTTTAAAAAAAAAATATGTCTCCCCTTTTCCTTCTTTCTCTCTATTTCGTTTTCCTCATCATTCCATGAATCAGTTTCCTTCATTTTTTTCCTGTTCGCTCTCCTTGTTAAAAAATATTAAGAAAACATAAATGTCTTGATATTTTCTCAAGTTGAGCTTTCATATAACAGCTTTGCAGCTATTTTATGGTAGTAAGTAGTAACCGTGTGATCGTTTAAACTCTGTATCCATTTCAAGTGAAGCATTACTTTTTATAAATTTCTTCCCAAACTTTCGTTTCGGTTCAACTGAAAATGTGAAGCATGACTAAAGCTGGAAAACTGAACAAGAAAAAAAGGGTCCCCTATCCAAATCCAAACACAAGTAAAAGTCCAGTCCACTCTGTTCACAGCTCACATTGCTCAACTTCAACTTTAATTATTTCTTTCAAGATATTCCATACCGTACTAACAAATAATCTCGTTCTTACGCAATCTACCAAAAAAAGAAAATCACATTATTACACGTAATAGAAAAGCATAAGGCCCTGTCCTGTCCAAAAAAGCCACTTAAATTATGTACCACTTGCTGTGCCTACAGTGCCTATTCCCTTCCTCTAATTCATATGTGATCAGTAAAAATGTACAAATGACAGGGCAAGTCAGTAAGCAAGCTAGTAAAACGGGTAAATTATCAGCAGGGTCACTTCTTCTTCTGAGATTTCGTAGGAACTGACTTGACTGGAGAGCAATTGTGGTTTCGTTAATATTCTTGTGTTCCCGTCAAATATCTAGAAATATAACATGATCTTTTATAATCATGACCATCTTAATAACATTATATAAACTTCTCAGTTTTCAACTTCTATGCGAACAACTCCCTAAAAAGGTCCTTTTTGAGGTTCATCGCCACTATACTACCACCACCTTTCTTCGCACATTTCATTAGAGTGATGACATGTGAGAAAATATTCTTCACAAGAAAATATGAGGGCATGACATGATGTGTTACTTGATACGATATTACCCTGGCCTGAGACTTGAGATGCTTTTTCACCTGTGTGTTAACGATCCTGGCAATATTAAACTTTTTCTTCCAGTCAGCATGGCGTTAAATCTACATAAATCGCAAATATGAAATCCTAAATCCCATTTTACCCTTCTGAAACGAAAACGGGAACTCTTTCATTGTCAACGAGATAATATAATTCAGTTCATCATAGTGCGTAATGCTATGCCATTATGAACTTCGTGTGAAATATGTCAGTTTCCATTCACCCACACAAGAAAGAAGCCCACAAATAAAATAAATAAACGTGCTCTTATATTGTGTTTTTTTGCAATTTACAGTGTGTTTGTATGCATGCATATTATCTTTTATTGTAATTTTAGTAGGTTAAATCTAATATACCCCCATTTAACCGAGTCATGTTATTTAAAATAACGTCAGTCAGTAAAATTGTGTTTTCTCTGTCTACTTCTGGTATAATGGTGGTTGGTGATATTAAAAAAGGGCAGCAGAGAACTAACATCAACAAAAAAAATCAAAGGAAAACAAGAAATGTGAAGAAGGAGGAATATAAGGTGACCTCCTGCTGTGTCGTGTGTGGTGGTGTAATATACAAAATGTAAAATGCACATCATTTTTAAGCCACCACCGCTACTACAGCAAAGCAACAAAGAGAGAAGTCATAAAAAGCAACAATGAAAAACAATTTCGTGAAAAGAAAGAAACCTAGAAATTCGTAATTTTTCCCATAGTTCACTCTTTTGACAAAAGGAGAAACCTCAAAAAACTTCTAATAAATATTTCGAGAGCAACCATGAAAAAATACCATAAATGTAACTGTTTTTAAATGTTAAATATTATTAAAAATTAATTTTTTAAAGGGAAAAAGAGGAAAGAATTCAAAAGTCATAAAAAAATATTAGATTTCTGGTCGTCGTCTCGTCGGATTCGTTGCGTTCATTGATGATGACTTTTTCTCCTCAGCTTGTGTGCTTTTGCCGATTCGGGCCGTTTCACATGACGGCTCTCTATGTCATCTCATTGTAATCATGTTCAGAGTTTTCATTTTTTTGATGAATAAAAAGCCATGTCATCATCATGATACGGTTGATATTACCATGATTTCATATTATGCCAAGTGACAGACACACAAACGCGGCAAGGAGAAAGGGAATGAATGAATTGTCTTTTCTGTCGTTCTCGCTCATCTCTATGTAAACTTATTTTTTAGTTTTGCTCTCCTGACGACACATGACACATCAAAAGTCAAGTGAAGTAAAAAAAATGAAATGAAATTTTATGATGCAGTCACCCAAGTTAAGTTGCTTCCTTCGTCTCAGTGAAAACTATAAAATATATACTGTTATCACCATCAACATTATTGTAATTCGGTATTAGGACGATTTATGGGATTGACATTCGCCGTGGAAATGTCACCCGAAAATGTCAAATGCTAATGGGAAAGTCATGCCATTTGGCTTTGCAAAGTTCAGCAACACGAAAAAATACGGTAGATAATGTGCTCGAAAAAAGGCAAACATACAAAGAACCGAAGTCAAATTATACCGTGTAAACTTTTATAATAGCTCATCTCTCTTACTGTATCTTACTATACAGCACAAGTTGAGTTAATTTGAATCTTTTACGATTAAAGTATTATTTTCTCTTTAATTTTTTTACAAAATTAGTCATACGTATTTTTTTCTGATTTTTTATTGCGGGGTTAAAAAAGTCGTGTGCAAAATAAATAATAATTTGCAACACTCAATCTGACATGAACTGGCACTTGGTCTCTCTTCTCTCCTTTTGTAGTGCTTGAGTACATATTTTTTATTGTTGAGGATTATTGCTGCTCTAACAATATAATCATCATTATAGAGTTTACAGTAAAGTGAACTTACTGCTGTGATTATTGTTTGCTTGCTGGCACAACAAGAGAAACAAATTGATCAGAGTCAGCAGAGGTAAGTAAGACGCTCAGTTTAGGGACACAGGCCAAAGAAAATAGAAGATTCACTGGTTTGGTTGTCGTGATTGGCAAATTATAGCAAATCCAAAGAAGACGAGAGGACTATTTGGATAGGCTGACTGGCTGTTGCTGATTATGAGACTCGACTGCTGAGAAACTAGTCATGCCATAGAAAAACAGAGTGCTCAGGATCATTATTGGCGATAATCATAATAATCAGCAGAAGAAAAATAACAACAATGCAGATGCAGGCAGGATCATGGATTTATTATTGGCTGATGATCATCATAATGACGAGGATGATGATCGAACAAAAAGATAAAATAATATTCAAGAGAGAAACAAATCAGACGTACAAGTAAAAATGTAATGTAAACTTAGTAAAGGTGATGGTGATAGTGAGTGGAGGAGAAATGGATATCTTTTCGTCGTAAATGGTATCCTCCACTAACTACGATTCTCAGAAAAAACCATGAATTTATTTTCCATAATTGATTTTTACAAAAAGAAGATTTTCGTATTTTGCGAACGTTCCCTTAACTCATAATGATGGTATTATTAGCGGTGAAAAATATATTGCGGATAATAATGATGAGAAATGGGAAGTTCGTGTGGGATATGAGAATATAACAAGAAGAAAAGGAGTATCATGATAACTTGTGCTTTTGTTGATGATGATGAGTCTCAATGAATGAGCTGAGCACAGGACTAGAGGAAAAAGTGGGAAAATATTATCAATAATCCATACATCACCAAACAAAAATTCTCGTTGGGCTTAACTCAGAGAGTACTCGCTGGTTCTTGATTTTTGCTGCATTCTTTCATTCTTCTCTGAATAATTTTTGCTTGTAGGCATATTGTACACAGACTGCTATTTAATAATAACCATGTTTTGTGGTTTTTGAATGGAACACGATTGGTTTTGTTGGTGGTGTGGTTATAATGGTGAAATGAATATGCAACATTGCAATGGGTGCTTGTATACTTAAATATCATATTTCAGGTATCAATAATTTTTTATGTATGGCTTGATGATCACTGGTTTGGTATTGAGTTCGATCACGACTTATTTTAGGGTTTATGAAATTGCGTTCACTCACGAGCTCTTTTGGTCATATATTTTCATTGGGAACAATGCCACAAAAAGTTATTTGACCACACATATATTTTTCGCATTTTATTAGCAGAAGCTGCTTTTTCTACGAAAATGCTGAAAAAGCATATTCGGACTAATTTTACTTGACACTTTTGAAAGACAGGATATTATAATTTGTTGCGTGTTTTTAATTTTACAAATGAGAAACAAAATCCTTTGACATAAAAAATACAACAGAAATACCATGTAATACCGTGTCATTCAATAAATTTTTTTATTGATTGGCCAATCTTGAAAAAAATTAATAAATTTCTATTTTGTTATCATTTTTCTTGGTTTTCCTAATTGGATTCGCTTGATTGATTAAATTCTACAGAAGAAGCTATCGATTCGATATTATTTGTACTTTATAACGTCAAGGAACCCAATTTTTATGAGAATTTTATGGTCAAATGATAAGTTTTTAACCATTTTTTTTCATGTTTTAAGTTTCTACATACTCAAGTGCGATATGCATTTTTCTAAAGCTCCATTTAAATGTATGAACATACGCATTGTTGCAGTTGTTGTTATTGTTGTACTCACAGCTTAAATTATTTGTAATGTAAACTCTTCCATTGTGCTTTGGTTCCCTGTATGCATACATACCTCTCTGGGTTCATGTAGAAAAAAATACAACTCGCATACTCACATTATCATCTTGATGTTCGAAGAAGACGAGAGAAAAGTTGGTGTTGTGCCGTTGTGCAGAGTAATAAGGTTCTAGTTTGACAGTGATTAATGGTATCATCACATCACATACATATACTCCTTAACTTACTTTAGGTAAGTAGGCATACAAAATATGAATGTATCTCTTCTTCACAATTTCACATGTGAATTTAATATGAGCAGGCAAAGGCACAACAAAAACACAATAGCATATTATTCTTTTCCCATATCCCCAAAAAAATAACCACCTTACTTTTTCTTGGTGAAGTTTTTTTATTCAAAAAATAGCTCAACTCACTAAAGACATGTCTGAAAATAAGTAATATGAGGATTTATGTATATTATGTAACGCACAATATTATTCTCCCTTCACCATCATCATCATCAACAACACAATCAAATCACATTACCCATTATGAATTTATGAAAAATGGTAATAAAGTAGAAAGTGGGTATGTGAGTAAATGTATTTTGGATATGATATGAGCATGTAAAAGTTTATGAGAGAAAAAAACAATTTTATTTTTTAACTTTTGGGGAAAGTTATCTACGAAGTTGCTCTGTTGCATGTTAAATAATGATGAGAAAAAAGTGATCAATCCACTTCAACAAAATTCTTAAATAAGTCAATAGACGTATCGTTTGCATGCAAAAAGTCGTTCGAGTCTTCTTATGTGACACGATGAACGGACAATAACTCATTAAGATTCACAGGAAAGATAACGCTACTTCCCATGACACTGTCGACTGTCAACTTGGTTTTTTGGACTATGACTACCGGTGGTAGTCGACCTATATTACTTTGTAAGAAAAAGAGAGGGCGAGGGAAAGGGAAAAGAGAAAGTGAACAACTTGATATACAGAAAATGTTGCCTTCTTTTACTCACTTTACTGATAAAATTTTCATTATCAAGAACCCATAGCCACCATGCCACTTTCTTCAAGAGTAGATAGTTTGCTCTTGCACATCAGTGTAAAACCTATGAACTGACACCCAGACACCAAAAAAGCAGAGAGCATTCAGGCCAATGATAATATTGTAAAGTTCATAATGAAATCTAAAATGCAAAGTTGAAAGTAGCAGTGTATTTTATTATGCAAAAGAACAGGAGAGTAAAATAGATAAACTGATGGGAAATTTAGTTAACTTTGCTTGACTTGTTTACATTGAAGCACAGTCATTATTATTGAATTGCCATTCATCTTATTCACTTGATGAAAATTGAAACGTTGCTCTTCTGCTGTTATCTGGATTGGTGGTACAGAGGCTGTGGTGTGGTTGGGGTAATGAAGAGGAGAAAACCGATACCACCACACTGACACCGATATGATTCATTGTGTAAAATTATAACAAGCTATTATGAACCAGCTACTGTACTGGACTGGCTTGAATCATTCGAGTGGAGGTTTTGTACAGCGTAGCCCTGCATTTTCTTGCTTTACGTCCCGGAGGAAATTGGTATAGTAGCTTCTAATAATAAATTAGAAAACACAATTTGAATTGTTATGTACGTGTAGTTGATAATGTGTACTAACAACGTTATCTCTTCATCATCAGTCAGCACACAACCACCTCTTCTCGCTCTTTCTATCTTGCCTCCTCCAATATCACCTCCACCTTCGCCATTATATTTTATTTCGAGCTGAACGGATGAATAACAAACAAGTAAAGAATATGAGATAAGATGCTTGAGGCACTTATATCAGGCATGTCACCGTCATGCATGTTCACTACTCATTATAAGCATACTTGACAATACAAATAGCAAAATGAATAACGACCCGAGCAAAGATGAATAACTGAAATTCAATTGAATTTTCCAGCAAAAGAGAAGGTCTCCTTCGCATAGTTTCGATGATCATCATATGACTTGACCATGCCATCACCGTGCCATACGTACTCAAAAAGTTTGAACCTCTATTCATCTCTGGAGATGACTTTGACTACTACTGTGTGTGCATAAGACTTTTTGTATACCATGTACCCATTCTCTCTAAAATAATACAATATTTTCCTCCAGGCTCAGACTCATCTTACAAAGTGAATGGGATTTGCTTATTATTTATCTTATTAGCTTTTTACATTGTTACACTATCACTACAGCTACTATACATCGTCGTCGTCATCTTTTATGACCAGTTTAGCCTATGGCAACGCAGTTTAGAAGTTACAAGAAAAAATCTTCATTTTCCAATAGTCATCATTCCGGGGAACACAGTAGTCAAGTCAAGTCTGCTAAGCTCAGACAAGTCAGTCATCATCATCATAAGAAGCAAAAAAGCGTAATAACATCCTATTCAAATTTTCCCATTGAATAGTAAAATAGCATCAGGTAGTCGGTAGCCAAGAAAAAAATGTTTTTGAAAACTTAAATAATTTGCTTCCTTTCTTCATCACATCATCAAAGTCCAAGTCAAAGTCATCAAAAGCCAAAGGGGATTTTCCTGCATGCATGTATGTATTGTATTGCTTGCTCTGCTGCTGGAACTAAAATACTGACTTCTTCTCTTGGCTAATTATTCCCAAGAAAATTGTCCATACATAGCCAGCCAGTTAAAAATCCATAAGCTTCTTTAATTTTTCCAGGGCAAATTTTCCACACGTCATTAACACTCTCTTTCACTGAGAATATTTTTTATGAGACGACATTGCATTCACCATGAACAACGTGACGTTATAAGAGAATCATGATCATAATGGCGCAGCAGGCACACACAGGAATTTTTACACGGAGAGCAAAAGAGGAGACCTATCTCATTTTGAAGAACTATTTATTTCTCTCTCTGTGTGTACTCCCAACAAACAACAACAATAATAATAACAGTTAAAGATGAAAAGCATTATGTTATTTTTTTAAATCTCCGAACAAAAGGATGAGATTATAATAATAATAATCATTGTGATTAAACCTGTGATGTGATGATGAGTATGACGGTGAGAGATGGTGGTGAGAAGACACCTGTTCTTTATATCGTCATATCAGTCACCTGTCCTTCGCCATTAAAACTAACCACCATACCAATAACATACGAGCTAGTTGACTGCTTTGACTTTTTCCATATTTTTTGTAGATAGAAAAATGCCAACAGGATAATATTAAAAAAGAAGGGATGATGGGATATAAGGATGTGTACAATCTTCCATGGCTCATCATCATTTCATATTTTTTAAATCGCACAAAGCAGACACAAAAATATATTTTCATTCGTTATAAAGCAGAGTTGAGCTGATTGTTGTAGTGGAGACCACGTGAGTCTCAACTATAAGAAGAGGAATTCCTGTTGGTGTGCATTGTTTGGAGGAATATACAAAAATATTATAAAAATGGTTTGTCATTCTCTGTTTCTTTTGATAGCAAATGTTTGCTGCTGTGGTGTAGAACGAATGATGAAAATTATTATTTCTTTTGAAAGTTTCTGTTGTGTTGAGAGTCCGGGTCCCGGTAACCCCATGAAGCCGTGAAACTAGAAGAAAGATAGCCATGGTGTGTATGTGTGTAGTAAAAATAAAAATCTTAGTGAGAGTTTCATGGGATCAACTAGATTCAACTTGAACCCAAAGACTTTGGGAGGAGATGGGAACATACAAAACTAAATATGAAGAGAAACAGCAGCACAAAAAACGTAATATTTTTTACGATGATGATATGATGATATTTTTTATTGTAGAAATATGAACTTCACGAGCAAGTCAACTTGGTACACCTTTTTACCAATTCGACACGCGCTGATCCCATTATTATGATCCTTTAAAAATATATATAAAAATGTGAAATTTATCATGGGCTCTGTTTCAGTCAGTATATGTCCTCTGTATGACCCTGCCATTTTGTAATGATAATTGCATAATAATATGATTATGTATGGCACTTAACTTTTTTTAAATATTTATTTGCTGTTGGAGGACTCCCAAGATATTTAAACCCGAAGTTATACTCTGGTTTATATAAAAACAATGCTGTATAATTTTTCAGGAATGGGAATCATCATGTCCTACCAGGCTTTAGTGCAGTGTGGCCTTGAACTTGAGATGTGAATAGGTGACAACATTCGTAAACCTCTTCTATGTGGCATTCAACTCTTGACTTGACTGACTTGACTCCTCGACAAAAAAATGCATTGAAATTTTAATTTCTATTTAATTTAAATCTTGTTCCTAAGAAAAAATGATCGTTTAAACCGCAAAAGGCAAATACCTGAGAGTATGCAAAGCAAAAAATGTAATTACGCAATTTCATTATAAAATTTATATCAAGTCTTTTTTGTGGTTCACGTCAGCATTTTCGATTGGAATAAAAAAGTACTTTGTACGTGCGTAGCGGTGACGTTAAAGTTTGAGGTCAGTCTTTGTCTGATAAGTAGAGAGAAGGTAATCTGATTTTTTTGTAAGAATTGTTTTTATACTGACTTCACTGGTCGATCGGTTAGCTTTTGGATGTGTTTTCTTGTAACATGCACATCATTTACAGTTTTTGGAGTTTTAAAAGCGATCAATGTTTCAAGCTGAACCTCCGATTTCACAAAGAAAAAAGTCAATTTTGATTATCATGTTTTTCTGTTGTTTCTTTTTACTACGCAGTTATGTAATAGGTATGGTATACTATCGTATGCAGTGCAATAAATGCTATTGTTAATGGAGTGTAATAACCTTTTATTAGAGTGGACGTGCTCTCTGATCCATTTTAAATTACCCTTTAGAAATCTAAATGTTGTCCGTGTGATGATGTTTCATACTTTTAAAAATCAAAGATGAAAGAAAAGAATCATTTCCATCCTGCACTGCACTGCTCCGATTCGATCCTAATGACTCATGAGTATAATTCTTCAGAGGGAATTACTATATAACCCTTTTCTTTTTTCAGCTCTTAGTTCGTTCAGATGACTTTTGAATTTTTGATTGAATAGTAAAGAAAGATGGACTCTGACTTGTCTGACTGACTGACGTACTGACTGGTTGCCTGAATGAAAAAATTGATTTGATTTATTGATTGGATCTTCCTTAATCTCTTTTTTCAGTAGTCATTTTTGCTCCTCTTTACTCTCTGTAGATCTGATACTTTTATTGCATGGAGGTGGTGGTGATGATGGGATGGAATGTTAAAAGGTGATCGTTATTATTTATCAGCCAAAAAATCTTTTCTTTCTCGTGGACACACCGACGGACCGATTGTGCGTCAAAATTCAAACCATGCAGGCAGGAACTTTTAAAACTTGATTTGATATTCTTTACATGACTTAAAAATAAAAGACACGCCTTTTTATCTTTAGATAGCTTGCATCAATTTGTAAGCAGCAGCTTCATCGTAATTTGTATTGACACCTTTTTCATTTTAAACGTTTTAAAACATTGAAAACACAATCCATCTTTCCTCAGTTACTGTTGAGTTGTTCTGAGACTTAAGCTGTTCATCTTTTACTCTAATCTTTAAATGATTTAATGATGTGTACACTACTCAACACACAGAGCTCACCTCTTCATTATCATCATCGTCCTCCTCACCATCAACATCATTAAAATTGTTTAGTTGGCTGTAGTAATTATTGTAATGAAATCGCATGCGAAGCATTTTATAGTTGTAACAAACCAAACAAAAAGCGATTAAAAAACAATAAAAACCTAAAATGAGTATACCATTGCATTTTGCCATGAATGTCAATGCCCTTTACAATCATGATACCTTACTTTGCTGCCCAGTTCAGGTAAAGGAGGAGGAAGAAGAAAGAAAAAAAGTAATAAAACTGATGACTTTCTTTATCTTTAACTGTACAAAAAAATGCATTGGGTTTCTCGGTTGTTGAAAAAGCATAAAAATCCACTCTTGTCCTACCTCACCATCGTCATCCGTCAGCCATTGATAGTTCACTTAACAGTTCAGTTATTACTACTTGAATGGCTGTGCTGACATTGAACTTGAACTTTTGAAAAAAGGTTGGGATGATTCAGTATTAGAGTTGGAGGTGATCTTTGTGAGTGATCCGATCACGTAAAAAAGAAGCCATACCATATGGTTCATTTGAAATTTTTAAATTATTATGCAAAATAATGCAAGAGAGAAAGGGTTCACAAGTTCAAAGATTTAAACCTCATCAGCAGCAACAGTCAATGGTGCACAATCACAAAGTCATTATGTTACGCAAGCTAAGCAAATTGAGAAACAACCATGACCATTTTTTTCTTTTTGAATAGAAGAAAAGGATCGGCTGCTGACGAAGAAGCGTTTCTGTTTCTAAAGCTCAATTTTCAATTGACATTCAAAATGTTTTTACACTTAAAAAGTAGTTGTGGAGATAATGGCAAGGGTTCTATGCTAAATTGCATGTCAGTATAATCTACTGGCTTCTTCTCTTCCGCAAAACGTTACATTCTCTTTCTTTGCGAGTCCACTTTTGTCATTTTTATACAATATTATTTGTTTTGCCAGTCTTTCCAAACAAACAGAAACGAAGTTTTTTGTTTAAAAAGCCGATTGAATGAAAGATGATGACATTATTTGATCGTCTTGCCTGGTTTTGTTACGTGAGGAAAACGCGGCTACTTAAAAACGACGCGAATCTTTTGATACCTGGCAGACTTCTGAAAGGATTTCTATATAAAATGACAATGGGGCCGTTCACATAGTCAGCCATAGTATTCCATTCTCTTTGCAGTCATCATAGTCATCATAACACGTATTCATGGACTTTTGCATGGTACTACCATGGACCATAACACATAGCAGCACAAAAACTCTCAGTTAACAAGAAGATGATGATCGGCCTCTCTCAGCCGAAAAAGGGAACGGGATGCACATTTTGAAATAATGATGCTGCCTAATAAAAATCCATACATATAATATTTTCTTTTTAGCCACCACCAAACAAACATCAACAACAACAAAGCAAACAAGCCCATAACAAACAAAATGGAAGAAGCCAAGTCAAAGTCAAACCGTCTTGTTCTTTTTGGCATATGGCATCTGCCGTTCCTTCCTTCCTTTCTCCCTCTCCTCGCCTTCATCTACTAAATAATATGTTCATGTACGCGTATCGGACAAGTAACAAGACAGCAAACAACATTGCACATCACATCCAAATTTCACTTCTTACAACCACTATTATCACACATAGATATAATATGTATAACATGCACATATATTTATGTTCATCAGAAGATGGAACGGGAAACACCTCCAAACAAAACTGATTCACTGTTGCAAGTTACATACCTGCTAGCCAAAGTATCAGAAAGAAGAATACCAAAAAGCACACTGTTGATGATAATGTGTGATGGCGACATTGATAAAAAGCCTTTCTCGCTATTGTTGATAATGCTGCATTTTCATTGTTGCTGTCGTCGTTTATTCTTATGGGCTTGTTGTATGCAGTTAATATTGTAATTTTGTAATGATATTGTGCATGCATAATAATATGAATGATACAATAAAGAAAAAGAGCCTTTTCATAATTTACAAGTTCAACAGATGCATGACGATGATCATCTTTAAGCATAAAATAAAGAAAAGGTATCGCACCCTCTAAACTTGAAAAATCTCCAATAAGATTTTTACAATATTATTACAAGACAGGATTACTAAAAGGCGATGATGGCGATGAATATTGTTGAATGAAAATCAAACGGATTTTTTTCTGTCGAATAGTGCATTATGGCTTGGATCTAACGAGGACGATATCGATGCAATGAATATCGGGAGGAGGATGAGGAATATCAGGAATGTTAAAATGTAAATTTCAATTTCATCTCTATTGTTAGACTCAATAGAGAGTTTGAATTTAACAAAACAGCCATTTCACTGTGCCTTTACCGAATTTGAAATAAAAAGAGTAACGTGCTGACTGAAATGCTGCATTTTTGGCTTTGCTTTTATCGTTGGCACTCTGTAAAAGTCTGATTGTGATTTCAAGCTGAATACAGGGGAAAATACAAATTGTTATTTAAAATGTTTTTCTTTTCATTCTTCAGTTGATAATAAGATTGCAATTTGAAATGTGAATAGAGATACATAATAAATGCATACGATGCTGAATGTGAATGGAGAGGTTTGATGATAAACATCTTGAAATGTGTCAATGATGGTCTGTTATAAAAAGAATAAAAGTTGGTATAAAAATAGTTGTTCGGAATGCAAAGAGCATCTTTTCGTTTCAATTCCTGTCATGATGATCATGATCAGGAGGACAGGCCAGGCACAAGGTTGGAATAGAAATAATATGCAGCGTGTGTCTAGATTTTGAACACGGATTGTGTCGACTGTGAGACATGTCACACGAACGACGGACAACGGAACAGACAAGCTAGCACAAGAAAAGGCATTTTTAGAGTGTGCTTCAAATCATAGAATGCCAGTCGAGCGAGGTGGTGTATTACAGTGGAATGGAAACATGAATGCTGTCATGGAAGTTCAAAAAGCCAGCTCTGCCAGTCCTTGTGGTTCAGAGGCCGCAATAATGAAACTTTTCAAAAAATATAATTAAAACTCCGGAACAATGAATTCATCCCAAAAAAATCTCCCTTGATTACTCTGGAAATAAGAGAAGTTAATCCGCTTATTGTTACATATATATAAAAAATCGTATCAAGTTTGTATTAAAATTTTGCCAGCTTATGAGTTTTTTGTGGGGAAAACCACAGAAACACCATAATATGCTCAATTTTTACGTAAAGCCCAGAAGTGGAGACAAAATGTAATGAAAACTTGTAATTTTCTGCTGTGGTCATGCCTTTTCCAAAAAAATAGAATAGGGAATATTAAAAATGAGGCTGTCTTTGCATTATATAATCTTTTTACTTATCTAATAATTCAAACTTGCTCTTTAACTTGAGTCATTCCGTACTTTAATATCTAGATATTGTGACTTTATTAGTGCCACTTCTGTTTCACTGGATCTGATCAGATGACTGTATCGAATTTGCCCTGACACACACGGGACGGGACAAAATAATGGACCTCAATTCATTTTCTATTCATTGAACTGCTGAACCGTAGAAGTGTATGCATGGCATGAACAGTGCACCCACAAAAAATCACGAATAATCCAATCTAATCTCCGGAAACATGCAACTCACTCACTAAAATTTTCCCCAAAAAGTCTAAAAACTCTATCTATATTTACGCACGCATTCAATTCTTCCAGTATAAAATCCAATCCATACATGAACCCGAATCCGGGAGCAACAACATGTCACCAAAAAAATTGGTTTGTTCGTACGAAGAACGAGCAGCCAAGTAAACAGCAAAACCCTCTAATCAAATGGGGGCACATATTTTCAACATTTCCGCTGTCGCCGTTCTCTTTGCAGATCTATTTTTATTATTACATTACTCTCTTTTTATTATGTACCATTTTAGCTACCATAGCTACTGCTGCTGTACCATTTTTTTCTCTACTCAAGGGTTGCTCCATTACAACATGATTACGATGATGATGATTGTGCGGTTCTGTTGTTGCGGTTTTACATTTAGCATTCCGAACTGTTTTATTAGGGATTCCCTGCTGCTTCCTTATCTCTATACAATACATGCACGCACCACCACCACAACAACTGATCATCTTTCCATTTTGCACCCCTTCTTCATCTCCCCAACTAACCCTCTGCGTTCTTCCTAAAAATCTGCATCCCTCTCGGTTTTTTAGCATAATATCTGCCCATGCTACACAGCAACAACTGTGATTCACTTTGTGTGATTTCAAAAAAAATGTATAACTTTCTATCTATGTCAGTGCAACTGTGTTACTTCTGCAGTCATTGCTCTCGTTATCTTCTTTGGTCTGAACTGAATTTCGAGTTGGCCTGGATGTAAACAAAACAGGACGAATACGTAACAACCCTCGCCTCTGCCTCGCATCTTTTCTCGCCTGCAATGTTCTCTCCTCGAGTTTGGATTTTTTGTCATTTTATTCATTTCTTTTGTCTTGCTACTGATTTGTTTGTTACCCTGTTACTATTATTACTCGAAGTAGTGCACTGCACTGCACACACGATGGAAAACAGAATGAATGAACAAAATGAATGTCACACTGCCTGTCTATTTGTGTGTCGTTTCAATGAAATGCGTGTGTATGCATTTGTAAAAACCACTGCACCCTTGCCGACAAGAAGATGAGATTGTATTTTGTTTGCGATGATGATGGTAGTAGTGTGTATTGTGTAACAGCTATAATTT
The DNA here is from genome assembly GCA_034693345.1 of Entomobrya multifasciata. Taxonomy (NCBI): domain Eukaryota; kingdom Metazoa; phylum Arthropoda; class Collembola; order Entomobryomorpha; family Entomobryidae; genus Entomobrya; species Entomobrya multifasciata. The sequence goes on along the minus strand of JAQFXM010000601.1, from coordinate 10,592 downwards.
TGTATGCACAAAAAGCGAACCAGATCATTATTATCATTTTGACAGGAGGACACACGACACTACGGCAAGTTTTCTGCTTCTGGAAAATAAATAGGACGAGACGAAGGAATAAAAACAAGAAGGATGAAAATGAATGGGAAGATGGTGATCATGATGAATAGTTCACTGCCATCATCATCACAGCGACAACAACCACCTCAGCAAACTTTGGAAACATTGGGTGTTCGGGAAAACATTTAACGTGTTTGTGTTATCTACTTTTGTGATGTGATGATATGAAAGTGAGGGTAGAACGTGTTTTATCAAAAGACAAGCAAAAGCAATAGGTGTATGATGACGATGATTCCACTCCACTTGATCTATGAATCTATCTCTCTGTTTCTACTATTGTCTTTATTTGCAGAAGGAATTTGGATTGTGAACTAACACGATTTTCTCTTTAGACTGTTCAAGTTGTTACGTAAATCAATGAGATAATATTTGTAGAAAAAAACAAGAAAAACAGATTAGCTGTATTTAATAAAATAAGCCAATGGATCAATATGGGAAAACGGACCAGTTGTTCTTACTGTTCTTTTGACGATGATCAACTGTAGTGAGCTGATCTGATTTTCACGCGGCTTTGCCCTTTATATCCTTTTTGCTTTGTGAAAATCTGTGTGTGTAAATCCGTTACGGAAACAGAATATTAATTTGGTTTAGTCTGTTTATATGGTCTGCTATACGTAAATGTAAAACAGTGCAGGAAATGACTGAGTAAAAAATTGTACAAAAAGTTTTGAAGGAGGAGAACAAGTTGTTGTTGTAGCAGGACATTTTCAACTTTGAAAATTTCCAAATATTCCTTTTCATTTTCCCATAAAATCATTTATTTTAATATTTTCATTTTTTCTCATGAGGATTTGGAACAAAGCGGGAGAAGAAAAAATCATTTGTCAAGATGAAGAAAAAAAGTCAAGTCACTTTGCTGCCCTACAAAACCTGAAATGCCACACCACACACAGATCATATTTCAAAGCAGGTCATAATATTTTCACCAAAAAAAACACACATAATACTTTTTCTCTTTATACATTTGCTGCGCTTCCTATTACTTGCATTTTCTTTAAGTGCAAGCCGGTTAACTTGCACTGTACTGAAAATGAGTGGGTGGGGTTCGGCAATGTACTGCATGGTCATACTCATGACATAACATGCCAAAGAAGAGATTAAACAAGAAAGTGTTTATTTACATTTTTGCTGGTCGACCAAAAGTATAAACTAGCTCGCTTATATTATGTGCATTTTGTAAGCCAAGTGGTCTCTCAGGTCTTCTTACGTCAGCAGCTCGAGAGGTTACTGTTACGTAATGTAAGTAGTAAAGTAGTGATGGGGGTCACCCTTTTTTCCTTCTTTTAAAATTGGTGTCACCCTCCAGCCACACTACCTCTTTAACACTAAACTCTAGTGCAAACCACTCCAAATCACTCTCAAACAGACATCAAGAGAGTCAGGTAAACAGTAAATATTTTTCCACAACTTTCAACAAACCACTTTTTATTTTTCTAAAGCAAGTGATTAGACTCGCTTGTTTTTATTTCAGTGTCATTCATTCATTTCAAGTGCCCATGTAATAGGACCCTTGAACCTTCTGCTGCTGTATTTCATGATTCCATATTCTTAACAAAGCCAATAATGCAATCCCATTTCACACTTTTTTAACCATGCTGTCCTGATCCTCGGAGATCATTATTTCAAAAGTCGTTTCATTTCTCTCGCTGAATACATTGGTTGAATAAAAAAAAACTGAACCGATCATCATCGTCATCACCGCAAAATCCTTACATGCTTGTTATTATTTTTGTGTCGAAAATAATTACTATAATTCTACTAAAAGTAAAACTCGTAATTCTAATAATAACCGGCACCCTATTCATTATGCAGCCTGAACTGACTGAACCCGACCCTTTCACAATAAAAATAATCATCATGTGGCTTCTGGCTTGGCATGAATGACACGGTTTGGTGGCCTTTCTCTCTTCCTCCTCTGCCTGGTCGTTCGACAACCAACAGACCGGCACCATCATCCTCTTCATCTGATCTTCTCATTCTCCAAGCGTATTTTTTTTACTTTGCTTTGTTGTTTGACGTAATCTGTTATGCTGAATGATGTTGCAATGTTGTTTGTCTGCGGCCTGATTCTCGGTTTTGGTTTGCTCTTCTATTTTGTTAATCCTCCTGCTTTTTTGCTACAGTAACATTCTTCATCCAACCATGCGATGCATTCAACTCGACCCCTTTTTTATTCACCGAGAAAAAAAACTGTTCGGGAAAAAGTAATAATGATGATAATCTGTGATGGCAGCGTATAAAGCAGTGCAGTGGCAACACACAGCACACACGTTCCACATGATTATATTCTAGTGGCGACGGGCAACGATGAAAAATGTTGTCATCTGTGTTTTATAATAAAAAGCTGAAAATACAGGCAATTTTCCACAGCAGTTGCAGTTCATGTCAGTCAGTTGAATTGTTTCAGTACAGTGGAGTCACCCACCCCGACAAACCAAGTGTCACCTAAAGACTCATTCATAGTCAGTGTCAGCCAGCCAGCACCAAGGCAGTAAGCCAGATACACACAAACATTTATGCAGACAGATAAGGAAAATGCAATTATGTCAAAAAATATGATAATAATGATGATCATCAACATCATCGATACGTTTATGGTTCTATGAGCCAATGTAATTTATATTGTATGCTGCTTTCTTTTCTTTGATGATTCTCGGGTACTAAACAAAACAAATGTAAAAGTATCGTGTTTTATCACTCACTAGCACAACATGGGCATGTCAAGTTGTTTAAAAAGAAGAGAAATGAACAATAACAGGAACAAAAAAGCTTATTTGCATTTTTGCATCCGTGAAGGTCCTTTCGGAGTTCGGGGATGGATGAGCGATGAATGTAATGTAAATAGTCAAACCGACCGAACGTTTAATTACGATGCAAAACAAGGAGTGCCTAGATGGCTGGCTTGACGATGATACCAAAGAGAAGAAACCGCAGAAACAGAAGAGTACAGACGAAAACGAGTGAGCCAACAAAGTCATTAAAAACGATAGGTCGTTTGATATTTTTTAAATAGTGCGACGTGTGTATGGATATTATTATGCATGCTCGTGAGAGTGAAAGAGATACGACGGATAAAAAGGAACAATGAGAAATGCTAATGGTTGTGGTGGCGAATATGTAATGTGTATCTGAGCTCTGAGATGAGCTTGATGATAATGGGCATCATTTATCAGTTTCATCGAAGAAATGATGGAAATGAATACAAAATTTAACATTCATAAAAAATGTAAATAAAGCTGGTAGAGAAATGGTATAACGACAACATATAATGTTTGGGCAGTGATCCGGGTTATAATCATACAGATTACCTGTCACTTTTAATTTCTAGTTGAGATTTTTTAGAGATTTTTTGTTTGTACGAGAAGATAGGAGGGGAAATTGATGTTCAAAGGGGAAGGGAATATTAAAGTGTTGTAAAAATTGCTTTACTGACCTGTGGTGAATAGAACAATAGCTTTGAGACAAGAGTACTCTGCGGAGTCGACATGGAGCGCTTTGAGCTTTTCAACTTGTTCCTGAAAAATGCGAATGTGGTCCATAAACGCGACCACTCGATCCGCCGCCATTGGAGCTGCGTGTAAGCCCGCAGCGGCGAGTAAAGGTGCCACGTGAAGTGGCATGGAACACTGACTTGCGTTGAGGACAAAGAGCTCCGACCACACCAGGCGGAGAAGGGCTACTTGGTCCGTTACCTGGAAACATAAGAAACAAATTATAAAAAACGTACATTGTGCTAATATTTTCTAACATCAAGAATAATTAGTTAAAACTATCGGTATACTTGTAAATCAGGAAAGAAGGGTATATTCCTCGCCCACTCAACCGCCGAAAACAACAGCCTTGCAGCCAACTCGCAGATATTATCAATCCCCATGATATTATTTGCTTGCATGCACTGGCCATATCGACTGGTAGGGTATGGCTCAGCGCGGAGTAACAAGGAAATATAACTGCTGAGGTAAGTTGGACCATTAAGACCATCACCATTGGCTAAAGCTAGTTGACCAGGGTAGCCAGGTCCAGGGGTGGGAGGAACACGACCCCTTTGAACGGCTGGAAAGTAACAAAAATATAGCAAACACCGTCATCACCATAACCCATTTAAGAGAAATAAGATTCATTGCATTTTTTATCACCACAAAAATATTTCTTACTACACAAAAAATATCAAACCAAAGTACTCTTTCTTTTTGTCGTCGTGACTCTATCTTCTTCTCTTAGAAAATATCATACACTTTGAAAAGCACATGCATGCATCATCCTCTTTTCTCTCTCTGCTCATCTCAAATCAAAAAATACCAAACGCAACGTGAAAAGCCCGGGGCAAAAATTACTATTCTGTTCTTCAAGCAGCTCTAAACTCCAGCTATAATTCTACTATGAAAACTCCGACAACAATGCCATAACGATCCTCATCATTTCATCTCATGTGGATGATGATGCGTAGTATAACCACAAAAAATACATATGGAGTACCTTCTTTATATTATGTGTCTCCAGCTGAAAAAATGAAGATCTTTTCTGCCTATGAGACACACATATGCATAGCTTTACACACAAAAAACCAGACATTCAGAAGAAACGGCTTTTTAAATGACTCTACACTCTCTTCAGCAGCTATTTCATCGGAGAATATTTCCCATCATGCTAACAAATTCAACATTGCTTTTTGCTTTCTTTCCTTCGAAGATTTTGTCTGTCTGTTCTCTACTGTTTTGTTGATCGTCATTACAAACCATTACGGCAGTTATGCCATGCTGAGCTCTGTTCACGTTTATTGAAGAAGGTAAGGGAAAATATTATTAGATGCTCGTGTTCTTACTGTTGTAGTTTTGAGATGGATAATGCTGATATGATAAGTATGATATAAATGGTGTAGTAAAATGGGCATGTGAACATACATGCTTCATCACCCCCGACGAGAGAGAGAGAAGTGCAGTGATGCAAATGCAATAAAAAGAATAAAAAATGCATTTGTTATATAACCAGAGGAAATATATGATTGTTGCAGGCAATAATGCACACAGGAGGAAGAGGATGATCATAACGATAAAATACGTGTAGCACGCCATTGAATAGTGGTAATAATAATAACAATGCTATTTTTATGCAGTTTACAACACAAGAGAAAAAAGGCAACTAAAAGATTGAATACTTGGCTATTTTGCTTGCTTTTCAATGGACAAAGTATTTGTTGACCATTTGACCATGTATTGTTGTTCAAGATTGCAATGTCATTTTTAAAGGCTACTTTTGAGCTCGTATTTCATTTCCACCTTTCTTCTTCTTTCAAACAAGCAAAAAGAGGAACAACACAAGAAATTGAGAGATTTACTTAAACTTTTTTTTCAAAAAAGTGATTGCGTTACATTTTTTCGCTGGCGGACTGGTCATTTATAATTTTTCTTGTATGAACAAAAAACTGGGTCCACAGTCCATACCATACTTAAAGAAGTATTTTTACAAACATTTTGGTTTGACGCTGACTTATGTTAAAGTTGAAAATATGAATGTCTAAGTTTTTGTGTGCAAGGCAAAATGTAAGATGGAAAAAGTATCATTAAGAATTTAACAAGACTGTGGGAAAAAACTTGCTGAGTGTGTGTAGAAGACTGACTCAATTTATATTGAAGCACACATACGAGATTTTCGTTTTGACTTTCGGCTATTGAAAATGAAACCTTTTTTTGTTGTTGTTCAGTTCACCTGACGTAATCATCTCGGTCAGGTGAGAGAGGGGTACGCGTAGCTAGTAAAAAAAGATATGTAGTATGAGTAAAATAGCTGGTGTCTGTTCAGTACACATACCGTACGAAATGGTGGAATTTCAAATGGAATTCCAGGTGAAGAATTAAATCATATTACTATTACGACTATTGCTTATGGGCATGTAAAGGTTATCAGGAACATGAGCAAGAAGTCAGAAAAACCGTGGCATATATCATTTTTCAATTGAACTTGTGAACTGAAGAACCTGTATTGCTTCTTGGCTTGGGTATTAGATGGAATGGGATGCCCCCAACGCAACGGAACGAACAAGAAAATAAAAAGTGCCACCGAAAAATACATTCTAATTTAGGTGGATACCACACAGTAAAAATGCTATACAATACAATAATCATGTAATGTGTAATCCATAATGGGAATTGAAACAGGCAGGTAAAAATTGGTAAGAAAAAATGACATGAGAATTCATTCAGACTGATTGTATGAATACTGGAGAAGTATACTTGGTTGTTTCATTTTCAAGTAAATTAGTGTAAATATTTTATGGTGAGAAGGTTGAGTAGAAAGATGACTACAGAACACGTCACAAAAATAGACAGGTGGAAACTCACTATCAGTGGACCTTGTCGACCCAAAAGCCATGACAGGCCATGGCTTTTTCCCCTGCTATTTTTTACCTTTGCAATTGGAAATTCTGGACAATGGGTAATAATACTAATACGCTGCGTTATGTGGCGAATTGACATGGTCAATAAGTAATCAGACATATTGGCCCAGGCTATCAAAAAAGTAGAAGCAGGAAGAATAGCAAGCTGTATTACTACTTGTTCCTTAGATTCACTTTTGTTGATGATTACATAAATATTTTAAAATTTTGGAGTGGGAAAATTGGTCAGCTTTTGCTTGTTTTTCTTTACATTTTTCAATCAAAAAATTGCGTTGTGTAACGGAACCCTGTTTAAAAACCTCTTGTCATGAACAATTGCTATCGCAGCAATATGAGTTGACTACTACATTTTGCATGGAGCCCACCGGCATCGAAACAGAAACTGGGGAACATTTATTATTGCCATAGCAGAAAATGAGGAACACGCGATTCCCACCACACCTTACACATTAGCGTTTAAGTACTAGGAAAAAATCTGACAAGAGTAATTTTCCTTTTTGCAGTGCATGTTCTGTTGTCGCCTCTGATTTTATCATGCGTGACTTGCATGCACAAACTACACGTAAATTGTGCCATTGTGTCAGCCATGGTTTTCTCTGGTGCCTTTGTGCTTCTAGAGTTTTGATTCTTGCATAAAATTAAAGTCTCCCTTTAATCGGCGAGTTTTAAATTTGAAATATCTGAAAAGTAGCAGAATTTACAGGACTTATTTATAAAAGACTACACTGAAATCTACTACATATTACGCTTGATCAGCCGACATAGTATTACTGTATTACTTTCCGGCAGCATTACGCATACAATTCTAAACAAAAAATACGTAACAGACCACTTTTCATTTTATTTCTAGTATCCTCGCAACAATACATTCAACAATGAAACTATCAGCCTATTACTAGTCATTCAGTAGCAATATCATGCTTGCATTTGTAATTAACGTGTGTCATGCTTCTGCAATTCAACACACACGGCAAAGTCGTTTGTGGAGAAGGTTCACAAAATTTATTAGAAGGTCCACACCCAGTTACCATCATCTTTATTGTATTATGATCCGGCACAAGACGCAAACAACCCTATTATTATAATTACATTAACGCTCTTTTTTGCTAATACCCAATAAAAATGGCTAACATATTAATTGAATTTTATTTATGATAGCCATGAAGGAAGGTGCATGTGATCATGTGATATACATACAAAGCATACTAACATTCTTATTGATAGGTGCTAACAAGGAAGGTCCCAAAAGGCACGAGTGACCTCTCTCTTTAAAATTAAATCTACTATTTGTGTTGTTAACATAATCATTATTGTTGCCTACTATAATATTTGTCCTGTGGCGGATTTAAGGTCATAATAATACAACAACGCTGGTATAATAATGATAATTGGTTGTATGGTAGCAGAGATACTCGATGCGGCTGTTATTTGTCTTTTGCGCTTTGATGTAGTGGGTAACAATGAAAGAAAATAGCTACTGGCTCAGCTAAGAATGTTCATTTTTTTATTGTCTTGACCACGACGGTGTATTTGTATAGTAGTTTGAATGAACAAAAAATGAGTATTCCACGTTCAAATACTATGCCTATGTGTTAATAGTTTTCTCGCCTTGTCTCCTAATGACCAATTCAATTGTTGACCAGACATGGTTCAATCCAAAGTATGACTTGTGATTTATTTAGCAGGAGTAACATCAGTGGACAGGACCGAAAGTTGAGGTCTTCGGGAAGAATGATCATGATCATCATCATATCTCAATCTCATCATCATGCTTGCTTTTGCTTTGTGAATGTGAACTAATGACAATTTTTTTTCTTCAAAAGCAACGAAATAAATGGACACTATGTAGCAATATGCATCTTAGGATGATAATATGTGCATACACATGTGAATCCCTCAGCTCAAATAAGGAGAATGACTCGACATTTTTAAAAATCTAAAAAGTATACAAGTATGTTATGACGATGATTGTAAAGACGCACATATTACCAGTGTTTTTCGTCTTTTCGTGTCAGGAAAATTAGCCACGATGACGGCAAAGATGAGAATTGTATAAGACGTTGTTTTTTGGTAGGATAGTTTTTTGTCTGAGGGAGACATGGGAGTCAAAAGATATGGTTTTGGTGTCCACTCTTTGCTCTGTGAGAAAAAACATAAGGCGACATAATAATGTGTGCAGGTGTCGTGTCATATAGAATGAGCTATTATTTTTCGTAATGTTTCTAAATGTGAGGAGTTCCCTTAAATTATGGGTGTCTCGTAGGGATATATTTTTAGGATGGTTCATAATTTGAGTTTGTGCGGTGCATATTTTTCAAATATTTCGATGAGTTTTGCACTTTGTAATACAATAATGTTGGCGCATATATGACAGTGATAAATCACCAGTTAAATTACTATATATTCTTTATGTTTTAATAGTTTATAGCGTGCAGTACAACTGGCTTTAATGGTTTATGATGTGACCCAAAAAATTGGTTTCTTCGGAGGAACTACGTGAAAAATCTATTCTTTTTTCAAAGGTGACAAATGACTACCACTTAACTCTCATCACTTGCTACACAAGAACAGGTACTCTAAGCATAGTTTTACCCATTTTCTTTTTCTTTCATTTTCACATTTCAAAAACGCAATTTGAAAAAGATTTAAAAGACAATAGAAATTTCATTTGTTTTCGGTGATGGTATGCTGATGACTATTAAAGGTAAGCACCAAGTACAATACTAATAATTATAAAATGCAATATTTCAAACAAAAATCTTTGCGAGGGACTGTGTGCTAGTTCAGCAGTGGCTTCGTCTTTTGCATAAACAAAACCACCTGAGGAATTTCCCTTTGTTTTTTGGTGAATCCATATAGATAAATGCATTTGCGATGTAATTGCTTGTATGAAAAATTACAGCAATTTCCAAATGAAATGTAATTATGATTGTAATCCTCGTGTCATACTGGTAGACACACTGTCCAAACAAAGTGATAATTTTAGAACATCTCGCACAAGAATGCATAAAACTCTAATAATCTGTAAATTGCACAAAAAAGAAGGCTACTAGCATCCCTCATGCGTGCAACACTTTTTTGTCATGAACACTATGACGACTCTTGAATGACATTGTCATAACTTTTAATTCCAAAATTATTTTTATGAATAGAAAATATGCTAAAGTCGAGCTTAAATCTAAGGATAAATAAGCGCCTTTGAATAAAAAATATATATTCACTTTTGGTTTTTTCCTAGCTAAAGATAGTAGATATATATACATAGAAAGAAAATGTCATGTCATGACATCATCATCATGAAGATCGCCTCACACAAATGTCGTGATCTACTAGACCTTGTAAAAGTTTCAACGTTAAGTGCCAGAAGCGGGAACAAATTCCTAAGAGGGCATTAAGATGAATGATATTGTAAATACGAATGTAATATAATCATTATAAACGCTATATTGCTTCTGTAATAATCCAAAATCCAAATATAGATAAAAAGAAATATGCACACTTATTCCCTTTCTTTGAAAAAGGAACATAAGAACTATTGATATTCCTGTCTAGTTCGATCGGCAAAAGGAAAAAAAGCGATAAGTTATGAAAAAAGTCCACTTTATCTTTACTAGTTCTGATCCGAGTTCCTGTTTATATTTACCCTGTTGTTGTGCAGTTTATAATCATCTCATTTTTCCTACAAGTGGCATCTCAAAATCAAAAGGTGATTCATTATATTACTCTACTACTCTCTCTGTTGTGTTGTATGACTGCTTGAGTCAGAAAGACGCAAAACCATAATCGTACTCGTAATGGCTATGCCGTTGCCTAAATATGGTACTTTACTTATTTATAATGAGCCATCATCACATCATCATGTGGCGATGATGATTACACAGTCAAACTTTGTATATAGTTTAAACGAAACAACTTGAGCGAAAACGGCTTCTATCCAAATCTTTCAATTTTTTCAACAACAACTGTCTAGATTCCAACAACTGAACACTTGTTTTTCTGCGACAAGCTATTTTTATGGAACTGCTGTAATACGTGGAATGATTTTGTACAAAAACTAAAAATTCAAAACATAGAAGAAATTCCTTAT